>JAMKCH010030209.1:0-17210 GCA_023653785.1 Ophioderma brevispina
TTCTACTTATCCTGTCTTTCTTTCTCTTGCATTTGTAATTTGGCATTTCTATTTGCATTTGCATTTCACTGTTTCATTTTCAAAGGCACTATCTGACACATCCTGATTTTCAACTAAGTTCTCCAACATCCCTCATCTAGTAAATCTTCCTCAACAAGATGTGGTATCAACTGATTTGAAGTAACTTTTCCTCATGGAATGCCTAACTTCCATCCCATAATTCTTGGCCAAATCCATTAAGTCCGGCTTTTTGAGCAGCACAAACTTCTCCACGTCAACATCTTTAATAACCGCCCTCTGTGTTAAACGCCATCGTGTATGAACACGTCTGTTACAAATAACAATATATAGCACAGATATCAAAGTTAACACCACACAATCAAAATTTTTTTCAAAATTACTGTATTTTTTTTACAGTGTATTTCCGGTACACGAACCCCCAATTTTGTTACGGTCCTTGGGACCAGGCCAAAACCACCTCCAAAACTACGGATTCAAACTCCTGAATAACTAGACCATACACTGTGAACTTTATTACAAATTTTAAAACAATATTTATTTTAATTGTGTGTTTAAATCAAGCTCATTCAAACATCGATTAGGTATCAATAATCAAAGATTAATCTTATCATAAATTGTTAATTTAATGAACTACTAAACTTATATCCCTGGTGTGTGCCGCGACGCGGGCTTCAGCGAGATTACATTCAGAATGCCTAACTTGCAAAGAGTCCTGGCGAATATTCCAGCGGCAAACTTGACTATTTCCAGTAGTGGGTCGTTCCACGGACGACCTGTCCTGACTGAAGAACAGCATCTAATGACTCCCGACGCTATCGGAGTTCGACTACATCTAAAGTCCAAAAGTATTGTAGCTTGTTTATCCTTGATAACTCAGAGGCCACGAAATACGGAACCGAACCCGGCTACACAATCGGACGAAACTGAGCTGAGACTACTATGACGATGTCCACTACAGAAGACTTTTTTTGACGCGATTAACTGTCGCGGACAACTTGAAGCAACTAAGTGTCACTACACTCTGGCTATCACTTGGAGGCATGATGGTAGTAACTCTCGCTTGGAGTATGATGTTGCGATACTCTCTCTCTCTTCCCACCAGGGCTTTTATATATCCCTCAACAATACTAGAAGGATCTGGTCCATATGAGTCATGTGCTATATAGTCCATTATTTCATATTCTGGATCAGCTCCAATGTTCCCATAGTAGAAGGTTCAAGCCATTCACCCACACACAGCACTATCTCGGCAGATAAGTAGGGCGCCATCTATAGCCGGACACACATCACCTTGAGTTAGGCTATTCTTATCTCCCTAGTCTCAATTAACCTCCAGAACATTCTCCGCGGTTCTCTTGAATTCTATTGCCTTGTAACATACCAGCTATGCCACAAACAGGTAATTTTTATATCATGTTACTTAGACTAATTTTATAATATTTATTGTGCTAATTTATGACTTAATCTTACTCAAAATGAAATAAACCCCCCTCATTGCACTTCTTGGGCTGTAACAACGGTCTGATCCACATGAAAATCCATCTCTCTCTCAGCATGGCATCTATTTTGAGACACAACCGCCCCCCAGCTACTGTTGCTGCCGTAAGCTCCATGCGGGGAATGGATACCTGCTTCAAGGGGGGGAGACTCTGATTGCTTCATGATCAAGTTGCAGTATGTCTCCACTGTGCCTGGCAACTCTCAAATATGATGCTGTGCCATACCCCCCTTTTCACGCATCCACTGAAGTGAGGTACTTGCAAGATTGTAGATCTTGAAAACCCTTGAGCTTCAAGCAATGTAATCATTAGGTGATCTAACTCTGGGAGGCTGGTTACCATTGTTCCACTTCCTTCATGTGCCAGTGGGATTCTCTTCATCCATCAATCTTCTGCTTAAATAGATTCTTGGAGAGTAGAAACCTTTGCAGGCAGGATAACAGGGCTAACTAGTCCCAGAGGGTCATATAGTGAGCTAAGAACAGACAGTATGCCTCTTTTGGGTGGTGTTGTCGGATATGTCTACACGGAATCTAAAGCAATACGAGTCGTACACCACAGAAGCCAAGGGCTCTGTGACTTGGAAGAGACATTTCAAAGTCTATATCTCGAATAGCTCAGCTCTTTCATCTGCTGGTATCGGACTGCAGGACCTTCTTGTTGTTACTATGTCACTTTCAAAATGGAAGCCTCTTTCTGGAAAAATGGACGCGGAGGTTCTTCAGCTAGATTTATTGCCTCTGGTTTCATAGGTACAGATGGAGGCAGTCGTCGACCATAGAAATTGTCGTGGAGTGTGTCCACCACCTCAATATCAAACTGGGGGCTTTGTGGTCTCTTGCTGTCCTGTTGAGTGTGTAGTTGGCAACTGATGGAGATGAGCTGGCCCCAAGTATGACTAACTTCTATAGTCTTGTAAAGGTTTGTGAAATGTCGCCATCTGGCCACCACAGAAAATATCAGGAAATTGCATGAGGTCATGTCTTTCACCTTGACTGGTAGAACCATAACATTCTATGTCTGAGGTTATGGCAACCGGTTCAAGTCTAAATCGCAGCAACCATCCAAAAAGCTGTTGGCGAGATCCGGCCCTGCATGAGCTCCTATTCAATGATGTACATTGATATTCTGTGAGGATTTTGGCGCACTGCTCTCAACAAAACTAAAACCACGTCTTTGAACTAACCTTTCTTTCTTCCTCGTCTTCTATCTTGTAGGCATTGTTCGCCAAGTTATCTTCTGACGGACTTATGGCACTGCTAACCAGTGTTTGAGCTCTTTGTATGGTTTAGATCCTCTAAGGCTTTTGCTGACTTTCATCATGTTGAACATTCAAGTAAAAAGCGTGAGAAGCGGTTTTGTTTAAACTTCAGCTCCGGTCTTCTGGTTTAAATTTCTCGCAATCTGGCGCCTTCTTCATGAATGCCTCTGAATCTTGTGGGGGTTCCCAAATGTTCAGTAAAAAGTTCTTTGCCTTTCGTGATCTTCCTTGGTATCGTAATAGAGAAGACAGAATATATCTACAAGTGTTCTAGCTTCACCACTGGATATTGCTGGCTAACAGGTTTTAAGGTCTTGTTATGGGATCTGTTGTTTTGTTTCAAAATCCCGTAGTCAACTGATTCATAAAATGCGTGGATTGCCAAGTCCCAGTCACCACTAAGGGTTGTATTCTGTGTTGTGGGAAGAGTGGCTCTTATTTGATGCTCTGCAAAGTATCTCTGTGAGGGTTGTTTTTATTCTGTCATTTTCTTCATACGAGATGTAGCCCACTATTATTTATATGGACTATATGTTGGGCGACCCGCTATCACACTTAACTTCTGCCACACCCCTTTACTGTCACTCTTAGCTTTGTCGATAGTACTATCTACCGGTGCTCTATCTCTGGGTGCTCTATCCACTGGGCTTGCTTCTATCACTGGGTGCTCTATCTCTGTGTGCTCTATCACTGGGTGCTCTATCACTGGGTGCTATATCACTGGTGCTATCACTGGGTGATCTATAACTGGGTGATCTATCTACTGGTGCTCTTCACTGGGTGCTCTATCACTGGGTGATCTATCTATTGGTGCTCTATCACTGGGGGCTCTATCATCCCGGTGCTCTATCACTGGGTCTATTTGATAATCTACTTCATAAACCTATTCTTGTCTTTGTTTATCAACTCCTCCTTCTTCTCTGCTGTGCAGTCATTCTTTTTCACAAACTCTGCAGTTTTTTTCGTCAGTACCATCATGGCTAGCTGACATGTTGTTGTCTTTCCTTCATTTTGTCTTTTCTGACAATGCCATGCCTGCTATATCGTTCCCCTTCCTCACACCTTGGAAATTTGCTCTGCTTTAACTTTATGGCTGTCTCCCATACCTGCCCACCACTTTCTGCAGATCACCATCACTGTTGGAGCTGTGTGACAAAAATTGTACTTTCCCTTTCTTACTTTCACAATTTTCTAAATTTTGATTTTAGGAAATCTAAATCTTCATCTCTGTCTCCCATATCGAGTAAGTCTTGCCTTGCTTCTGTGAACTTCTATATGCATTCAAGACCTAATTCCTCTCTATCCATGGCCATTCGTTTGTTCTAATTTCTTCTCTCGGCACTGAACTCTGTCGTTCTAATGGCAGCCTAGAAGAAGCAGCTTCCATGTTCTGGGAACATTGATGCTTGAAGAAGATTTACGATTCCCTTTAGATCTTACTTGATTCTTTTTCTAAAAACTATCCTTGAAACTGATGCTCGAAGTTTTACAAAATTCTGTGAGATTTACCTCAAAATACTCTTACCAACTATGATGAATCTGGTTGTTGACCTATGCTCTCCACTATCTGATTTTATTTCATACCAATTAGCCTAGTCGTATTCTTAGATGTAATATAAGCTCTATAACAGGCCCGGCCGGTAAACTTTAATGCAATAATAGCGCCATCTATGTGTCTAGGCGAAATCGAGCGTGGATTCAGGGTGCAAAAATGTCCAGCACTTATTGTAATATGTTCAAAAGTCTACAGCTTGTCTCTTTCTATTCACAGCTTATCATTGGCCAATCTAGTTACTAGGTACGCAGGAATCTACAGATTCTCTATCTTATCTGTGGATAGTCTAATGCTACTGTCGCTTGGACTGACGATTTTCTACTTACGCTAGGCGGAGTCCCCCTATAGGTCTATGGTCTATGGTTGAGTAATCACGCTACATTCATGTCCCTTAACACGATGAAAATGAAACACGCACCACATCCGGGTAAATGTGAAGTTCCAACATTATTTCTTTACAATACATTAACACTGTTGTCTATTGATTCATGCAGAAAGAAATCCTTGGATCTAGGTGCTTATTAACGGTAGTTAGAAAAATCGTTTGCCAGTGCCCAGTCAAACCTGAGTGCCGCTGCCATGGGCGCCAGACATTTTAAGTTCTCCCAAAAGTAAAGCGCGACGCTGATGGCGCTATGACCAGGTCGCTGCCAAACAACCTCAGAGGGGGTAGGTTTCAAGTACGAGCAGTAACACAACCATTCTGTGAGGAAAATCAACATGAGGTTTATTGAGAAGTCTCCAATGAGTACAAGGTCAGTTTTATTGTGTTTCAATAATGGAGTTGTGAAATATGCTATATTCTTGATTGCAGAACACTGTTGTAAATAAGGACCCGACACTGAACATGTAAACAACTTCTAAACCTATTGGTACTTTGCCAATCAAAACAGGAATCGCTTCAATGTCTAGTGATTAACCACCTGCATTTCAACAGCCAATTTGATGGTTTTCCAAAGGGTTATATGATTGTTGTAATTAACTCATCCGAGAATTATGAGAATAATTACATGGCGAAATGTCTAGAAGGGTCTATTTGGATTGGTTACTCAGCGGTTGTATCATGTTATATCATGGTATAGCCAATCACAGATACTGCAAGAAAGGTAGTTGCCGGACAAACCTTCACAATGGTCCAATCAAACAATTCAATGCTAGTTAGAAAACACAATTGACTTAACTGATGAAAAACTAGCTCTAAATGGTCATTGGACCAAACACGTCTGCCATGAAGTTTTCTCATACCAAAATAGGCAGTATTGGGTTTTATCAAATCTTGCATTCCTCTTTGTTCTTGCTCGAGTTCGGCGCATGCGGACTGCCCACAAACTTGTATCTAGCTAACTGGGCCATAGCAGACATTATATTTCTACTGTCTGTAGTGAAACATGCTTATGTGGTTACCATCTTCTTCACCATTTTGAAAAATATGCCAGCAAAGTCATACAGAGGTGTTGGGGGTTCGGTTATTCGTGCCAAGCGATGTCTGGAGGGCAGTCTCTACCTTAATGGCAACTTTGTTGCATTTGAGAGATTATTTTGCAAACCACATCCACCCTAAAATACCGGTTGGAATGCACACAAAGAAGCGTACTTGAAAGCTGATTGGGCTAACATGGATTATTGCTGGCCGTTAGGCAACAATACAGATATTTGCTTTTTGCACAGCTGTCCAAATGGTGTATAAAGGGCCAACAATAGACACATACTAACATCTTCCGACAGTTGTTATCGCAACTGTGTTTGCAATCCATGATTCCTTGTTCATATTTGCGGAATCTTGTTCAGGCCTGGCTTCGATCCAAGGGTTTTCGTGTTTACTTTAAACATCATCATTCTACTTCAAGATAATTCGTGGTGACTGCAAGTAGACGATCTGTCCTCTCTTCGGATGGCAACAGTCACAACCATTCTGTTTATTTCTCTCCGAAACCAAAGTCACAAGAGTCCTTGTCATCAATGGACTGTGTTCTTCTCTGGCAGATGCCAGGCAAAGGGTTTTTTGCAACATCAACAACATTTTCTCCTACTTCGGTTTAACACAAAGACAAATCAAAATCTTGAATCTTGGTGACGTCAGCCTCGGTGTGGTTGGCGTTGCAACACTCACGCTTCTTAAATCAAACAGTTTAAATCCATAATCTACACACTTGGCCAGTTTTGGCCTTTTTATCGACAGGCCTTTGGGAGGCCTTTGGTATTTTAGTTTGTGTAGGAATGTAGAAATCTACCCCAAAGAGGTCAAGTGTATGCCATTGGCTTGAAGCAACAGACAGTAAGGCCAATGGAACAGGCAGGACAAATTAGAAAACAGACAATCCATCTGGATAGTGACAGTGTACCAGGTGTGACAATTCATCTAGAGTGTTGGAGAGCATCCAATAAAATTAAAGAGGCAGTGTGACTGTTGTCCTGTAGGGAATTTGTGCGCCACTGACATTGTTGCACTTTTACTGCACTAAAAAACATCAACAATACAACTTTTCACAAGGAATTAATATACCTCAGATCACATCTAGATGCAACAGATGGTGCAGGCCACGGATAAACACGCATTTGGACATTGGATGTTCTCCACAAGAAAATCATTGAAGGCTTCTGAGATGCAACTGCATATTGCCACCTCATCTCCATGCCTCATCTCATCAAACTTCAGATTTCTTACCATTGTAACCTTTCATTTATAAACCTTCAAGGCGTGATGATCCAGCAAAACTAAGATTATGAATTATTGCTTTTTGGGACAAAAAAAAATTTTTTTGGGCCCCCCTGTTTCTTGATGGTTGAATTTTACCAAAATAATTTGTTTTCACTCACTTTCAAGCTATTCCAGCAAATTAAAAATTACATTAAAATGATTTTTTAACATTTTGTGCAAAAGAGTTTTTGAGGTATCCATATATTGTGTCATATGAGTGATTTTATATAGATTAGACACTCAATAGAATTCTTATCTTGTATTTTGGCTATATAACTGTCTTAAAATTAAAACAATGATTTTTTATTTTCTATCTTTCAATACACAAAGTAATAATTCTCGAAAACCACAGTGTCGCCTGGTGGCGCGATCACTTGCTTTTCTGATGAAGTTTTGCCCACAAACTCTACCACCATCCAAAACTCATATCCATACATCAAAGCACGGCCAAGTTCCTGAGAAGACCTCGGGATGACCTTTGACCCTCGAAAACGTGACCACCAAACTCGTAACGGCGAACTCTACACCACCACGGCAAATTACCCGAAACGACCCCTGGATGACCTTTGCCCAAAATGAACCCCCTCGAAAAAATGACCAAAACTCGTTATGTCGGAGCTCACCACCACCATACCAAAATTCATATCTCTGTTAAAGGCCATCGAAATGCATAGCCATACACACAACCCACAAGTTGGTTTTTAAGCAATTATATGCAAATCATCTAATTAAAATTCCACGAATTTGCAAATAAAGCAGCCAAAAGGCACACAGCACCTCACCTGAGCATCCTACTCAAGTTTGAAGTAAATCGGGCATAGCATCTAGCCAGTAGAGCATTTCTAAAAGGTTAACCAAATGTTTGAAATATGCAAATCAGCTAACTAAATTCATGATATGCACAAATGCAGCCAAAAGCACACATAATATTGGCGGGCACCTCACTCTATCACCCTACCAAGTTTTGAATTACACCGGGCTTATAGCGTTTACGAGCCAGCAGAGCATTTCAAACAGAGTTTTAACTGAATGTCTGAAAAATATGCAATAAGCTAATTAAAATTCATGAATAAGCAATACTGCGGGTAAGCTACCCATAAAATATGTGGCAACCTCATCTATCACTCCTATACCAGTAAATAAATCGGGCGTAGCGTTTAGCCAGCAAGCATTCAAAAAGGTTAACCGAAAAATGGATGAAAAAATAATGCAAATAAAGCTAATATTATTAAATTCATGAATATGTTCAATAATGCAGCCAAAAGCTACACATGAAATTGCGGCACCTCACTCTATCATCCTATCAGTTTGGGAAGTAAATCGGGCATAGCGTTTAGCCTACAGAGCATTTTAAAAAGGTTAACCGAACATACAGACGGACATACTAACGGACACACAGAGATTTGGACTAGTATGTGCCTCCATTCACATTCGTTAAGGTGACACAAAAACAGACTGAATTGCATATTTGTCCATTACGAATTAGAAATGTTGCAACATTAATGCACCAAAAATAATTCTAACTTTAAATCCTTTAGATGGGGATATTTTTATGAAAACTTGTCATCGTGCACAAATTCAGAACCTTCTATTTTTTTTTAGGGCACCAATATGCGAAAATCCTCATTCCCAAATCAGATAAAGCTCCCTCACTGGCAAGATGGTTCACCTGTAGATTACAAAGATGCAATTTGGATCAATACGATGGTGCTTTCTACATGAAGCAACGGTAACACTACAATATTTCGTTTTCATATTTATGTATTTCTTTATTTTTTTAAGGTCAACTTTCCTTCTAAATCCACCATTTTCCCTCGAATTCAAACTATCCCTGCAGAAGGAGCCTGTCAAATTCCACTTTTTTCAGGCAGGATTGGTACTACCAGAGTTGGCAGTACCACATATTTTCATGGGGGGGGGGGGGGGGGAGGGAAAAGGTGGGGGAAGGGAAAGGTGGGGGACACAATTTTTTTTTGGGGGAACCACCTTTCCTTAAGAAAGGCTAACTTGGTGTCATTGATAGTTTGGTTTGTAGTTGATTTTCTTGAACATTTTCCCTTATATTATGGGGAGGGTAGGGGGGGATGGAGGTGGCAGACGGAGGCACAAAATTTTGAGTGATGGCGTATATGAATTTATTCATGTCAGGATACCAGAAGAACTACCCCTCCTAATCCAAATAACTGTCACACAATTCGATTTGTTTGATACCATCCTTGTTTTGGTCTTCACATAAATTTTGTTCGTGTTTATTCAACTTAATCCACTCAAAATGTCAAAGTAACCTACCTATCTTGATCCCTGCATCCAATTCAAATTTCTCTTTTGAGTACTGAATGCAACTGACCAGTGAACAGTGAATGCTACCAAAAAAGGCAATAAACCCCTTGAGATGTTGCTAAAAATTGATTTAATTAGACAAATTATCTACTTCACAGCTTCTTTGCAGGAAAGTGCATACAAATCATTAATTTGGAATCTAAACGTTATCTTTATCACCGTTGTCTGGACAGGGAGCGGGAAAAATAGGGGCAGGGGTCTCCACCTTTCCCCTTTTACCAATTTGTCTGCTCAGTAAAGCATCAAAGTTTCGTAATGGAATCCAAGACATGTGATCATCTGCAAATTACACATTCTCCCCGCGGACAGGGTACTTTGAATGTTTTAAGGAAAAGTTGTGCAAAGCTTGTGGCTTTTAGCTGAAATATTCAGCTATCTGCATAGTGTATATGCATATAGATTAAGACTAAGAAAACAGAAGTCCCAGAAGATCCCAGAAGATCCATACCAACCTTAAAAAAAAAGAGATGTCCCATAAACATCAAAGAGAAGTGCTTTGAACCTCTTTCAATAGGTTTAAAATGAAGTGTGAAAGAACTAGTGTTGGCAGTTTCTTTGAAAACTTTCAAAATGACAAGCAAGGACAAACCTGTAATTCTGAATCAGATTTAAGGGCATTTCAGCGCATCATCATCTGTGCCAACGGAGATTGGGAGTGTAGGCTTCCAGTTTGCAAGCTCTCCACATTATGTAATGAAATAAAGGTGTGGCACTGCTAAAGATAAGTTCAATGAAGCTTGATAGGTCAACCCAGTGTGCTTGGTAGCTTGCAATCATTGAGGAAGAACTATAAATTAATGTCCAAACAGAGTATATCCCATTAATAAACAGATTGATTGCAGTCTTGCAGAGGATACTCTTGATCATTTTGTAGCCGTCCATTTTCCTCTCACCTTCAGCAGATTCATCTGCTAGTTGCAAAAACATTGTGCAAACTTCCACAAGGGATAAGTTGCAGTCTCACTGGTGGTGTAATCATGACTTCCATATACTTGTGTGATCTGTCAGAACTTGTCGCCATCAGAAAGGGAAGAGAGACTGGCAGAATGTTTGTGACTTTAATAGCGTCTGATCACCTGTCTATCTTCTAGGAACTTGTTACCTCGACACGAAAGAAGTAAGATTTGGAAAGGAACGTGGTCGGTTATAGGCCAGTTACCAACAATATCTGGACAATGTCAACTTTTGAGACTTGGAAACAGTCTCAGTGTGATAAACTTCATTTAGTTAGATGAAAACATTGGCTGCTTTCAAAGTTTGGACAATGTAGAAACCACCCAACTCTTCTGCTTCTGGGTCTGCAACTTTCCTGTGAGAAATTGCGCGTGATTTTGGCGAAGTCTCCGAATGTGTACAAGGTCGAGGTTTGTTGGTTTTTCAATATAGACTCCAATGCTCTTGACAACTTTGGATTTGTTGAGAAACAAGTTGGAATGCAGCAAATGTTGTGTACTACGAGGCATATTAAACATTGTAAACAACTTTTGGTGACCTATTGGTACTCTGCAAAACTCAAAAACAGACAAACTTAGAAAAAATTTGTTTTTGGTTTTGGTATTGCAAACAATGTAAAGCACTCTGTGCCGGATTAGGATTTGATGCTTTTGAAACTGAATACCAATGAATCCTTATAACAGAGAGTGATTAATTATTCATAAGATTATATATGTAACGGTGCATTAAAGAGATATTAAAAGGTTATTTGATTGGTGCTTGACGGGTTGCTATTACTGTTGTATCATGCACTGAGCCAATCAAAAATACTGTGAGAAAAGTGGAAGACCTCTCAGCACATCTGGGGCTAAACTATGTAATGGAGTGGTCAAAATGGTCTTGTTATTCAAAGCAAGTATCTGCTTGATCCACGACGCTAGTGTATTCAGTGATCAGACTTTTTGGTTTGAGGTTGTGTCTAATTAACTGTTCAGCACATTACCCTAAATAAATAAAGTTCTGCAACAATCCAGGACGGCCATTTCCTACAGACTACATGTTCACTATGTCCAATCAAACACTTCACATGCTCATTAGCAAATACACTTGACTTAACCGATGATGAAACACTAGCTCTAAAGGCTCATTTGGACCAACAACACCGCATGTAAGTTTTCTATACCAACAAGACTCTGTTTTGATATTTTTCTTTTTTCTTTTTCTGTTTAGTATTGGTGTTTATCAAAATCTTGCATTCCTCTTGTTCTTGTTCGACGATAAGCGCATGCAGCCTGCCACAACCTTTATTTAGCTAATGGGCCATAGCAGACATTATATTTCTGCCTCTGTAGTGATCTGGTTATGTGGATTTTGGATTTATCTTTTTTTCACAATTTTGAAAAATACCCCTTCAAATTCGGGGGGGCCGGAGGTTGTTGGGGCTTCTATTAACAGGTACTGTCTGGTGAAGTCTCTACTTTAATGGCAACTTTTGTGCCTTTGAGAGATTATTTGCCATCAGTCACCCCTAAAATGCCGGTTAATTGCACTCAAAGAACGAAGCGTAATTTAAAGATGATTGGGCTAACCTGGATTATTGCTGGGACTTTCACAGAATACAGATGATCGCTTGGGTTAAGCTTGCTGAATGGTGGATAAATGGCGAACAATAGCAAATACCATCAATCTTCGACGGTGTGTTTTTTGTTTGTATCGTAACTGTGTTCCGATCATGATTCCTTTTTCATCATTGCGTGAAATTTGTGGAGGAGGGCTCCTCTTCTATCCAATGCTGTTTACAACATCGTCATATACTTCAAGATAATTCGTTCTTTGAGTTGACATGTAGAAGATCTTGTTTTCATTTTCAAAGGACAACAATAACAGCCATTTTGTTCCATTCTGTCCGAAACAAGTCCCACGTTGTCCTTATTGTCAAGGACTTGTGTTGTTTCTCGGTAAGATGCCAGCCAGGGTTCGCAACATCAACAAAATTTTCTCCTAACTTCGGTTGAATCAACAAAGACAAATCTGAATTCTGAACCTGGGTGAGTTAGAATCTTTTTTAGTGGTGGGGTGCAGCACTTATGCTCTGAATTCAACAGTAAATCCATTCATCTACACAATTGGCCATTGCTTTTATCGGCAGGCCTTCATGGAGGCCTTTGGTATTTTGGTTGCGGAAAGACAGAGAAGAAACTAGAATGCACCCAAAGAGGTCAAGTGTATGCCATTGGCTTGAAACAACAGGCAGTAAGGAACAAGGGGGGGAACAGGCAGCACAACCTACAAAATCAGACAACCCCCCTGATATGACAGTACCAGGTTGTTGTGACCAATTCGTATAGAGTGTTGGAGAGCATATGAGTAGAAATTGTTCTGTTCCTATATTCAGCATGCAGTGAGACCTTAACCTTGTGGGGAGTTTGCTCTCCATTGAAATCAGGGTCACTGAAAATTTTAGCTACTCCAGGCAGACAACAATGAATTTTTATAATCTTTCCTGGATATGGCCAAGCACACACACAGTGTTTTGAAAAAAACTTGTGCGGCTTGACCAAACTGGAACCGGCAACCTCCATATTACTAGCATAGCACTCTTACCAATTGAGCTAACAAAGCCAGGGTTGGCAAAGGAGGGAAGACGATAGATATCATTATACGTGTATGGGGCCAAACAAGCGCGCATCTTATTCCACACTTGCGTACACTGGCCCATCTCTAGCGAAATATTACGTAAAATATTCATCACTGGCTAGGCTGGGGAACCAAGTAGTTAAAAATTTCAAAACCACAAATCAAATCGTATGCTATCTGCTAGGGAAGGATTGATGCCTTTCAGACTTATATTTACCGATGAGTGAATTTTATGCAAGTCAAAGTCACACGTCTCACTTTCTGATAGCACTAGCTTAAGGTAGCAGACCAGGAAATTATTTTGGTGTGATTGCTGTGGAAATGTAAGAAATGCTGCTACCTGCTATTGCTAAATGGATGTTTTAAATTACTTCTACGTTTGTTGCTGCATTCGCAGCTAAAAAAAAATGTAGCATGTTTGCACACTTGCTATGATATCCTAGTGTTCATTCTCTCTATGTGCTTTGCACCCAAAAAGGTCTTATTTTGACATCTAATCGGACATCGCTGTTACCTTGTATTCATAGCACTTGTCACTCTATTGGAAAGGGTAGAAAGAACTTGATGATGTTGTAATTGCTCTTCCGATCTTGATAATCATAAATAATTTGTAATGACCAATATTGTTGTTGATGGTTGTTTATGAATGTGGACCACCAATGTGAACACTACAGGAACTACCTGTATCTACAAGATATTGCTGTGTAGCTGTTAGAGGTACAAGGTATATGCCACCCAGTGGCGTACCGCCGGCAGTGGCAGTAGATCCAGAGGGGGCAAATTTGTAAGTCGTCCCGGGGATTTGGTGGCGGTGATTGATCCTATGCTCCAATTATTAAGTTGAACTTGCAAAATGCCTGTCGCCGAATTTACTCTATGTGCCAAAAAATTTCAGCTGAAATTGGTTGGAATTCCCCCAAAAGAGGGGTTTTTTTAAAAAAAATGCATATTTTGGTTGATATCGTCCCGCTTTTAGACGGAGGTCAACTTGCCCTGCCCCAATGTCGGTATGCCACATGATGCACCCGATATAAAAGGTCTTATTTGATATCTGAGACTTGCCTTACACTTATAAGGGTTATAGTACTTAATCCAGTATTGTACAAGGTAAGAAAAGACATGAATGTTTTTTTCTGGCCTCTTATGAGACGGTTGATACCTGACATTGTGAGCGACTTGTGAAATCTGCTAGCTCTTTTTGCATCAGACAACAGAAACTTTGAGTTTAAATTGTTGCCGATTGTTACAAATTTAAAACACTGTAAAGCACTCAATATCTGCTTGTAATTAATGACTGGTTTTGTTAAGAGAAGAAAAAAGAAGTTGACTTCAAAATAAAAATTGTTATTGTCTGCTAATGACATCTGGGCAAGAAGCTCTGACTGTTGTGTCAAGAAAAGAAAGATTGTATGGAAAGATTTTCCAGACGCCAATGACCTGGACATTGTCTTGAAAGATCATGCAAGGTTTGTTGCCTCCCACGCACAACCACAAAAGACATGGTAAGATGTTGCAGTGTTGAAACTACTACCAATAATCTTTAACTGAAATTGCACTTTTATAATCTGCTAGAATTGCGGATGTTTTTGTTGGGTACTGTTAAAACTGAAAGGTAAGAGGTATGTAATGTGCTGTTGATTTCGGTGGTCAGACATCAGAGTATGACAGCTGCTGCAATGAGTCATGTATGGTGCGGCGCAAACCCTAATTAATTAGGTGTCCAAGCATGGTCTGCAGATATTCTCCAATCAAAGCCTCAGCTTTAACCCCGAAAAAATTAGTCCCAAGTGAAAAGACATAATACATAAAATACAATATAGATTTATTACCGCGCACATCTCCACCCCTGCCAGGGCAATCAGGCGCAAACAAAATACACAAAAAATTAAATCAACAGAATAATACTTATGAAAAGAATAATATTGCATATTGAGCCAACCTGCATGAAACATACATGATGTTTTGCCCCAGCTGCAATGCCAAATGAAAATGCTTGGAACAAATTAACATTAGTTATATGATAACTTAACGATGCATAAAGTAAAACAATAATAAGTATATACTATTACAATTCATCAAATGCTTTTGCCATGAGAGAAGTTTTTAAGAAGTTTCTTAAATACAGTCACACTTTTAGCAGTTTGAGTTCAAATGAGTTCATTCCAGAGGGCGTGGATGGAGCAGCTACTGCAAATGATCTTATCTGAAGAAGATGCTTTTTCCAGAGCGAGCGAAGTGCCGAGAGGGTGAAATTAATGGACAAAAGTTCCAGAATATAAGTAGGAGCAAACCCCATTCATTAATAGATTTATACACATACAACATAATCTTGAACACAATTCTGTAGTTACTGGCAACAGTGCAGGTCTTTAAAATTGGCCGTAATATGACAAGACTTTCTAGACAAGGTGAGAATGCGAGCAGCAGCTGTGTGTTGATTTTATGAAGACGGCTAAAGTCGATTTGCCGGGGAGAGAGACCAATCAAGAGAATTCCAGTTATCCAGGCGGCGAGATTTTTAATGAATGCATGGATGATCTGTTTCGTGGCACTGTGACTAAGATACTTCCGGACTACATTAAATTTCTGATTTGCATTGAAGAAGAACAATATTGAGATGGGAGGTTTCATTGTCATGCAGAATCAAAAATAAAACACCCAGATTCGGGCTTTGGAAGCAGGAGTGATTTGAATCGCAGATTTGTACAAAAGGAATTTGTTTGATCTATGTTATATTGTTTGGTGCACGAGCCCGAATAGAAGAAATTCGGCCCGTTTTATCCATCATTCAATTGGAAGTTGTCTTCATCCACTCCGCGGCCCCCATTTCATTTATACATTGTTCACGTAATGAGGATACAAGAATGCTGCTGTCTCCCACTTGACACAAGAGTAACAAGAAAAATAGAGCTGAGTATCATCAGCATATACCTGCTGATAATTTCCAGACAGTATAAAGAATGTAAGATGATGTCATGAATTGGGTAGGTTGTGGTAGGTGTAAACGTACAACCACTGAACCAAGCACAGAGCCTTGAGGACAACTGAGTAATCAAGAGTAACTGATTTTGAAGTAGCATTTCCCATGCGAAAACATGTTGTGGTCTTTCTTGAGACAATATGATTTACACCAAGCAAGGGCGTGGTCGTGAAAATTACCCAAGATGGGGTATGAAGTCGACGAGAGAGAAGGATGCAAGAATCAGCCAAAACCATGCGGAACTTCAGAAACCATGACAGCAGATTGACAAACAACGGTTCTGGTCTCAGTTTTTCTCTTAGCCTGTTATGACAACTGATTTATAAAGCATTCTTAGTCAATTGTTATATGAACCCAAATGATTGGCATATGAAGCAAGCATACCCAGCATTTGCAGTTTTAAGGTTTTAGGCAATGGAAAAAAAAATATCTGTAAGGCTGCTTGTAGAGCAAATCCTCCTTTACTTGTAGCAGGCGCATAAATTAACTTTGTAAAAAAGGTGGGACTTTAACATAGACTTGGTCACAGAGATGAATTGAATCCCACCCATAGAACTCGTCTTACTTTTATCTTTGATTACACCAACATTAGGCGGGGGGAATTATTCGGTGTTAGCGTTCCACGTTTACAAGTAAACCAAATGTACTACAGCATTTGCAAGACGCGAGTTGCATGCATAATGTACACACTGCGTCTTTTGCGTTTTGCGTATCAGTTCGAGGCCCGCCTATTTGGTGGAAATCACAGTATAGCGTAAAGGTGGTCAAATCGCCCACCTTTATATACATCATGATTGATCGTTTATGAAAAGCCTATTAGCACACTTATACTCAAACTTTCCTTGCACAATCCCTATTTAGGAAAACCCCAAAGATGTTGAAAACTCTACTACACTTACTAAAAATATTTGTTTCTTTGTACAAACAGTCTCAAATGGCATATAGACAACCACTGTTCATTTGTCATGGTTTTATTGACTGTCTGCAAGCCCGGATTTTCATGCGTTAATTCTTAACATGATTGAAATATGATCTGAAGGTTCTGCAAATTCAGAAGCCATTCTTTCAAGTAAAATTAAGCAATGTCCAATCAAAACATTCAAATGCATCTAGCCCTTTAACCTCCACAAAACACCAGTATAACTCAATGAGTTGAGTGGGGAAAATGCACTAAGTCCAAAAAGCATGCGAGTGGACGTCATCGCACCCACACTCATATGGGCACGAAAATCGCTGGCCGGGCAAGCGAACTCCCTTTGTGGGCTTGCAGGCCTGGTCCTATGGAA
>JAMKCH010030210.1:0-50919 GCA_023653785.1 Ophioderma brevispina
AATTTACCCATTTTGGAGTCACATTGGGCTGAGGATCAAAATGAACTCAAGATTGGAGGGGGAATCTCAAGATTTATGATCAAATTTTTGTCAAAAAAATATCAACTTAAACTATGATTGATAAATGTAATGCATCAATAATTGTCCTTAAGGTTTATTGTTATCCATTAAATTTACATCCATCAGTAAATTAGAGTATTGGCTATTCCAATTCTCAGATTTGATGGAAATTTACCTCAAATGGGTAAATTAGCTCTATTGCCCTATTTGTCAAAATTGTTAATCAAGCCATAGTTCACATCACCAGAGTGCATTAAAGTTGAAAATGAGTTGGCCATTATAATGCACTTTTCTTGGAGGGAGCAAAGAAAATCAAAGAAATCAAAAGTTATAATTATTATTAATGCCCTCCTTTACGGTTACTCATAGTGGTATGATACACGAATGAAAAAAATACTAAGAACGCATTCTATAAAGCACCCGATGTTTATTATTTTGTTTTCAGTGGATAGCTATGGTCCTCCTCTTTCCATTGATATCAAAATAAGTACCAACATACCTAGATTGGCGTCAGAATGACGTCATCAAGTCCTCGAGTCTGCAAAATTGGTCCCCGAAATTGGTATTTTCCACAGAAAATCTATAGGTGAAAATCCAATTTTGCGCTAAAAATGTTAGGAATATCGGATTTATTTTCACGGGGTTTTCAGCTCTAAATGATATGATTGAGCAAATAACTAAAGGGTTCTTGTGCATTAGGCCTATTTCATTATTTAATGCTTAAATCCACCACAGACACTGGGCCTGTGAATCCACCCAGAACGGGACAAGCTTGATGGATTTTTTTAGCTGTTAATATTGATCAAACTCATGTCCAAATTTAAAACAAGAGCAGCCTACCCTCAGATCCTTGATAGATCACAGTGTATAACACATAATACTAAACTTACAAAAAGCCTTGTGAGTAGCCTATAATAGATTCTCGTGGAATAAAAATTATTTACAATTTCCAAATGAGAACCAGATATAGAGGAGAAATGTCAATTTGCATATCAAACATTCAAGGTATAAAACTAATTTTAACATGTATGTGGTCCTTTGTGTTCATCAGAATGCGAATAAGTTCAAAGAACATTATTATTGTGATTATTGATTTTATTTTTATTCAATATCTAAGTTCGGCTATTCTAATGTATAGCCCTAAGAAATATATGTTACAATATTAAGATGCAGTTTAAAAACTCATTAAAAAGTAATTTAGCTGATTATAAATGTCCATTTAAACTTAACATCCGAGATCTAGAAAAATCAACACCCTGGCCGTAACAACTATTTTTAAATATTCAATAGAAATCTATATAAATTCACAGGGTAATGATTAAAAATATGGACAAAGTCACACGTTTTATCAATTGGTTTCCCATTTTAGTTGATTTTGATCAATTTTGGGAAAATTTAAAATTTCTTGTCCCATTTCGACTCCAAAATCTATGACTGGCTGGCAGTCTATATACCATGTTTACTTAATTATATCCCGTGGGATGTAAACGCATTATTCTTTTGACCTACTGTGCAAAATGAAGACATAATGTAAGAGTAAGACAAAGTGATACGTTTCGTTATCTCACCCATTTTAATTGATTTTGATCAGTTTTTGGATGAATTTTGTCCCATTTATTCCATTTTGACTCAGAAATCTATAAAGTTAAATAGCTAGCACTCTTTTCACCTGATGAAAAGACAAAACACTTATGACCTACTTTGAAAAGAGGGCATTATAATAGATTTGGCCATTTCAACCCAAAATCTGTCAATTAAGCCAACTAGCTTTCTATTCACTTATTATGACACCTTTTGGAACAATTTTGACCTTATTTTGGTCACTTTGATCTAAAAATATGAAAACTAGAATGATAAGTACTAAAGCTACTTATTGATGTTTCCTTGAGATGTAACGGCAAATGTTTCCTTGAAAATGTTTGTGAAACGAAGGTATTGGGACTGAGGTATCCATTTTGGCCAATTCTACCCCAAAATCTATAAATCGGAATGGCTTCCATTATTTTAAGAAATGAATGTATTTCGACTGTTTTACCTATTTTGGGACAATTTTGACCCTTTTGGCCATTTTGACCCAAAAATTTATAAATCGGAATGGCTTCCATTATACTCACTGAAATAGGACTCCTTTGAAGGTAAATGGACATGTTCTGATAGATTATTTTAAGAAAGGAATGCATTTTGACTGATTTACCTATTTTTGGACAATTTTGACTTTTTTGGCCATTTTGACTCCAAAATTTAAAAATTGGAATGACTTCCATTATATTCACTTAAATATGACTCCTTTGAAGGTAAATGGACATGTTCTGATAGATTATTTGAAGAAAAGAATGCATTTCGACTGATTTACCTATTTTTGGACAATTTTGACCTTTTTGGCCATTTTTTACCCTAAAATAAAAACACCCCATACGTTGATGTACATCCCATGGTGGTATGAATCCACTAGGTTGGACCTTTGTAACAAACAACGCCGTCAAAAAGTCATATTTTGTCCTATTGGCGACCACTGTTGACAACATTTGGTCGCGGGGATGCTAGGTCCGTTTCTTTCGCTATATGAGTTTTTGGTATGGGCGTATGTGCTATTTCGTAGGAAATGGTGGCTCTTTTGAATGACATATCTTCAAGTTCAATAGTAAGCGGAAACAGAGGAGTAATTAGGGTCGACTAAACAGACATTGGTTATGGCACGCTCACGTATCAATCTTGCGCGTGTCCCGCGCATGGCGAGTTACGCGCTGTGTATCCGTTTCCGTCGCATATTGCGAGTGTGCAGCGTTAATGTCGAGTTTACAGCGCATCTGTCCCGTTGCCCATATAATCGAGTGTGTGAGCCCTATATGGTGAGTTTGACTATCATGTCCAGTTTACGCTCCACGTATCAAAACCATGGCGCGTTTCCGCGTGCCGAGTTCACGCCGCGGTGTATTCGAGTTTCCTTGCCATATGTTGAGTGTGCGGCGTTATATGTCGAGTTTACATCGCTATCTGCCCAGTTTGCCCTCTCTACATGAGTTTTGCTCTCTATATATGGTGCTTTGACATAAATATTCCAGTTCAAAATCTCGACATGATTTTTTCTCAACATGAGGAAAATCTCGACATGATTTTTTGGGGTATGTGTAAATATATCTCAATATAAAAAAAATAAAAAAAATCATGTCGAGTTTGCTCATGTTGAGAAAAAAATCATGTCGAGTTTGCTAATGTGAGGGAAAAAATCATGTCGATGTTTGCTAAGTGAGAAAAATCATTTCCAGTTGCACATGTTGAAAAAAAATCATGTCCATTTTTTAAATCGCCAGATTTTCGGATCTTATTCTGGACATGATGTATGAAACTCGGGCCATAGAGTTCAACTGGAGAGCGGGAACACTCAGATATACAGCGCATATGAAAACTCGCCATGATTGATACGTGGAGCGTGCATATAGCTCATATTTCTGGCAACTGTTCGTGTACAACCTGGGCAGTCACTTTGGCCTATTTGAAACAATAGTCTCATGGGTTCGAATTCTCTACGGAGAGAACTCAAATTTTGTTTTCAAAATGATCTCTGTTCTGTTAGAAGAGCTGCAGTCAATTAATGAAAGGGAGGAAATTTCCCTACAGGTCATTCTTGCATGTGATTTTGTTGCTTTACGCAAACTTTGTATCTCATTAAGAAGACTTTAGTCCACAAAAGAACAGAGCATCTCCCACTTTAAACAGGGATTCCTGACCACAACGCCAAACTTGTAACTCCGTATGTGAAAAACTATACAGGTGATTTGTTAACCATCACGATTCAAAAAGGTATATTTGGTACTATTACAATTTCATAAAAGGGAGCTATATATGTTAAACGGAAAAATCACTAAAAAAAGTGTCATTTTCAGTTAAAGTGCAATTAGTGATCCTATTACATCTTTATTTGTTTATGATTACTCGATATTCCTCAGGAAAGGTATTTCAAAATGCAGTTGATTCTGATGTTGCGGATGATGTTATGAGCGAATTTGTTGTATCGCACTGTACCATAGGCTACCGTGTTGTAATTTCTGTCCGTTTAAGGACGAAAATACAAAAATACCCGAATTTATTCTTAGAGCAAAGCGAATTGCCACGTACGATATGCACACATACTATTACTGGCCAACAGTTAACGATGATAAAAAAAAAATCTTCAATTCTTTGAGGGAAATCGGAGGCTAAGACTTGTGGGCCTACGGGCAAATTAACGGTACCCCCGGTTGCGATAAAAAACGGTTTGTGGAGTCATGTTACAGATTAAATAGGAATAAGTTTCGACGGTTTAAATACTTACTACCCAAGTCCCATTCTTTTTCAGTACGATATATTTTTTTGGGGAAGGAATTATCTTTTCTTTGATAAACTTTTGCATGTGCTGTGATTTTATAAGTAATAAGCAACATAACAACAACAACAACAACAAACAAGCAAACAAAACCCTCCATGCAAAACACCTGGAGGATAATAATAAGTCCCCTGACAGAATTATGTGTAGAGCATTTTATTTTCGTATGAAAAGACCCTTTCTGAAAGATCTTGCTTAACAGGAATGATTGCCGAAAGCATATGCAAATGCGCTGGCTGACATTATTCACCGCGCTGCAAGAAATAATTCGACCTTGGGGAAAGGTTTGCACTTTGGGGAAACCATTGAGTTTCATCGATAACAATCGATTCACTTTCGT
Source organism: Ophioderma brevispina (assembly GCA_023653785.1). NCBI lineage: Eukaryota > Metazoa > Echinodermata > Ophiuroidea > Amphilepidida > Ophiodermatidae > Ophioderma > Ophioderma brevispina. The sequence continues at coordinate 4,764 of JAMKCH010030210.1, forward strand.
AGATAGGCGTGATTTGCAATCTTACGACTATTCCATCTCCAGCGTTGCAGCGATTTCAGTAAGTAATCAATGAGGCAACGCAAGACAACGACTCGTTGGTTTCGATGGTGACATTACCAGTAATCTGATTGTAATCAATAGTATGAATTATCCGCATGTTCAAAATAAAAACTGCAAGCCACATTGAAAAGAAGAACATGAAATGAAAGAATAAGGGAAAGTAAGATGAGCCAGCAATGGCATATACATACTGGACATGACTGCATCCTTTTTTAACTCGTTATCCTGCACAGACAGACAGTCAGTATAGAGGATTTAATTTGAAAAAATTTGGTTACCTTATGATGTAAATTTAGGTGTTGTGGCAGATATTGTGGCCGTGGGATTGGTTGTTCAACAATTCATAAATATAGTTATTCTTTGAAATACTTTCAACCGCAACGGGGACTACATTGGATGGGCAGCTTGATAGCATAAACGATGGATGGATGGATTGACGGAGGGATGGGTGGTGGTAGGGATGGAGGGAGGATGGATGGATGGATGGAGGATGGATGGATGGATGGCTGGATGGATGGAGGATGGAGGAGGAGGCGAGGGACGGACGGACGAAGGATGGGTGGAAGGGAAATAAATTTTCAAATCTGCCCATCTAGTTATTTCACCTGCTTAGTGTAAGTGGATAGAACAACAACGAATTCGACAAAGTGTTATTCAAAATAAACATTTGTATCAAAAGTATAGCCGCGGGGGCGCTCCAGGTATCAGGAGTACGGGACGCCAGAGATCACTCGACATCAAACTGGGACTGAATCCTGCTCCCCTGTGGTGCAAGGCAACAGAAAATTCATTGACCCAAGGATTCCTGTGTGACTGGGTGTTGTCGGAGTTGAGGATGCTCAACGCTGCTGTCAAAGAAAGTCTTGATACGGTAAGGTTTGTAGACTGTTTGTAGTATATCGCCGGCCAAAGAGCCACAGTACATGGGCAGAGGGTGAAAATACGTCCCTTCTGGACAGACAGCGTAGTTTTGAAGGTGCACAAATACGCCATTTTGGAAGAGATATTACATAATCTTTGGCCTTTTCTTGGGGACGATAATTAACCTCGCATACTTGAGTGTGAAGTCTTTGACAAGCTATATAGATACGTGCGTTAGTGCACGTCGTTTCCTTTCTAGAGCTTCTATGACTGCTCACGCTTCGAATTAAGATCAGGTGAATAACTCTTCGTTTGCCAAAGTTCTACGAATGACACCAATGACGGCCCTTCAGTCACTTTGATTTTGCCACTTTGCAAAAATCACGAGCGGACCCCTGCCTTGTTTGGAGGGGGTTGCCCCTAGATCTAACAGAAAAGACGGCTAACTCCCTTTATGCGGTGATGTCAGGGTTGGTAGTTATTTCCGAAAAAGGGACGGTATGGATAGAGCGTTTCTATGTACAGACATACAACCTTAGAGCTATATTATTTGGCTTTGGCATTAACCAGAAACACTTGGGTCGCAAAGGTCCGGGTTATGTAAACATTATGATCACTGAAAACATGCTCCTGTGAAAAATCACCTATAACAGCCTTAACTAGTTAGTATTCATCATTGTAAAACAAATCCAACACGCTGACGCTAATTTTGTTAAAGCCATGCGCATTTTTAGACAATACCCATGTTTGGAAAGCGGATAAAACGTCTATACGTGAGTACAAAGTAGGGCTTAAACAGTAATTTAATTAAAAATCTTAAAGAAGAAAAACACCTTCGCAAGCATCCTGATCCTATCGTCTTGCCAAACATTTTACGATCGAATGCATTGTTGGAGTAAACAGTAGAAGTGCGTGATACATCCTTTAGCAAAAGATCCGTTAACATATGTTATCTTTGCGAACCGAACGAGGCGTAAAAACGTTTTACTTCGTTCAGAATGTTTAAGAATGCAAAAAATCGATAAGTTACATACATACATAAATCAAATTCTATAAAGCGCAAATCCAGAAAAACAAATTTCAGTGATCAAGGCGCTGTGTACGGCAAAAAGGAAAAAGTCTACACAAAAGGCAGACTAACAAAAATATCAGTACAGATGATTCAAGGTTCTTAATAAATTGTGATTGAGCTTGCATTTCTATATGCTGTGTAAGGCATTCCATAACATAGGGCCTGCAACTGAAAAAGCCTTTTCACCATAATTTCTGGACTCGGTTTTGTACCTCAAGGACGATCTTATCAGTCGCAGATCTCGTAACAGGGGCAGCTGGAGGAAATGGTCTGTATGAGGAGTAGTCGGTGCGGTACTGTGGACCGAGTTGGTTAAGCATTGTACACGTGCAGGGCATATCGTGAAGTTAATGCGTTTTTTAATGGAGAGCCAGTGAAGTTTGTTCATGAGAGCGTGGACTATCGAGTATGGAGGCCGAGAAAAATAAGGTTCGAGCACGAGTTTTGACGGAGATATGGAGTCTGTCCAGATCTTGTGAGTTGGACCATATAGCAAGCAGTTCCATAGTCCACGCGCGGAGAGCGAGTAGTGTTACGATCGACCAGGGGACGGTGTTTGATCCAAGTACAGGACAATACGGCGGGATTGAGTAGTTGAAAGTTACCAGCAGATATGATACTGTTTATTTTTGGTCATTGAGAGATGGAGTCAAAAATTATCCCCAAGTTCCGGATTTGGATGATGGTTAGATACTACATTCACCACTTTCAACTGTAATTTGGGAAGGTGTCTGAGGATTTGGTTGTTCCTGCCAACAAAAAAAAATTTCTGTTTCTCAGTATTCAGTTTAAGTTTGTTATGGCTCATATTTCTAATGTCAGAGATGCACAGCTCTAACTTCTGTAAAGCTCTCTCAGCTGCACTTGGCATCCTGCAGTTGGTCATCAAATCGCGTTATTATGCGAATAGTTCTATTCTTTAGCTACGTGAGCCGCGTCAAATTGTTGTTAATCAACCGTACTAAAGTGTTCAATCAATGTTGTCTTACAAATGTAAATAAATGTGCGAGATTCCAATTGAAGGATTAACTAAATTGGATGAATTGGAACATAAAAAACTAATCCAACAGATATAAATTGAAATCATTAGACATGTAATATAACTTTTGATTGATTTCGATTAACTGTAGATATAATAAGAAATAAGTCAAGTAGATTTAAAATCAATCTAAATTAATTTGAAGTCATGTATTGTCAATATATAAATTACCGCCACTGTTTGATTTGACTCAATAACAACCTTTGGAATTTAGAAAGTTCAGGAAGTGGTCTCCATAACCATGCATAGATTTTGAACAGAGGTCCTTCATATGAAAACGAATTCAATTACAAATAAAAAAAAATACGTATGAAAATGCTTAGTGCTGCAGGGGATGATGCCAAGGTTTCTGTGCTATCTTTTTTTAAACTATAATTTAATATCTCGTATCTTTCCCTCTCTCCTTCTCTCGTCCGTCTTTATTTTGCTTTCCCTCGCCCGTTCCTCCCATCTCTTCCTCTCCCCTCTTCCTTTTCCTCACAGAAGCTTTTAAAAGAGCAATAAAATACTTCATTTTAGCACATTCAACTCATTTTTTTTATTACTCTTTAAGATATGGGTGTGTTCTAAACAGGACTGCGCAACTGTGCCAATTCTGCCCAGTTCAAGACCAATGCTCCAACTTTTTCACCAACGAAATTCCTGAAGCCATCATGGACTTCTTAGCAGAGGTAAGTTGAGATAAATAAAGTATTACACAGGAAACGATACCACCACGGCCATGGATCTATTTCATGAAAATCGTGTCCAATCATTGTTAAAACCAACCGTATCGCCAGATTTCCAGGAAATGGGGGGCAAATGCCTTGGCTTAAATTAATATAAGCGATGAAAATAAACTCGTCCAATCACTTTAATTTTGGATGCTGTATATCGAATTCCAGATGTCTTTGAAAGGCCCTGCCTCAATTTTAATACAGCCAGCATTACCTTTCATCTCTCCTACACATAAGAAAGAATAAAGCCACGACGCGTTATCGTTTCTGTGGCACGTGTCCAAGGCATCAGTGATTACGGGTTTTGCAGAAAACTTCAGAAAGAAACAAGATACTTCCTAAAAATAAAACGATACCAGATTGGGGCCAAGTTCGTAAAAACAAAAAACTTAAGAAACTATTAACTATAAATTTCAGTAATCTTTCTCATGATTCTTTCCAGTTAACCCCAATGATATTCTGCAATGAGTCGGCGTTGAGAAGTTCTTAGGCTGTGACGCGAATGATTCTTTACGGTGGATGGTGATGAATAATCTTAATGAAAACACATAGCAAGAAGACAGAGTAATTAAACGATGATCATGCGAGCAAGAGTCACCCAACAAAAAAGTAAGTTCCAATGCTATTTGCTCAATGCGGCCACAGGAGATCCTTCAAACAACTCATGGATGCGCATCAATATGGGCAATTTTCCTACAATTAAGGCTGTGGTGTTTATAGACCAAGACCTGGGAATAGTAGCTTTGTACGTTTCGTGAACGGCTCGACCCTATTTGAAAAAAGATGCCAATTGATCGGCGTATTTACACTCAACAATTAAGAAAACTGTTGAAATGGATCGCAGCCATTTGCACACTGAAGCAGCTTCAAAGATTCGGATCGCTCAGTCGATTTTGTCCGTCTATTTTCGGTGCATTATTTGGAAAAACGGTAAATAAATTTTCACTTTAAGAAAATGCCCGAGAACAGCTCGGAAAAAGTGGCCGGGTGGGTTCTGAAAATTATATCTTATAATATAACTAAATGCCAAAGAAAAATAAAGAAAGAAAAGAGATTTGACTCATTCTTCTGCTCGTGCAGTACTTGATTGTTTACGTAGACATGTGTGATCCAACCTTGCTGTACCTTATTAGATGACACAATCGGTGTATAAAATGAAAGCCGCAAATAAGTGGACCATAACCCGGGGGATCATTAATTAAGGAAATTATACAGTCATCAATTCCAGTTTTTTGGTGGCATTATTTGACAACATAAAGACTTTTAAAAGTGCCAAATATTAAGGCTTTTCACACTGAGCCAGTGATCGATCGACCCTTTCGATCGATCGCAGTTTTTGAAGACTAGTGCAGCGTTTTCTGAATACTAGAAACGCATGCGCAATAACGCCTTAGTTACGATGTAAAATCTTTCTTAAAGGAAGGATTTAATGAGCTGCTACTTTCACCGAAATACTTCTTTTTGAGGCATTTATGCAGTGGTTAGAGTAGACCTTTTTAATGCCGAGGTATATGGCCAATCTTTAAGGATTATGACTTGTCACGTGGTTTGTTTCCGACAGAAATTGTGAGTTGTACGCTCGTGAAATTGAACGGCCTGAGTAAGGAAAATTCCAAAATGTCGAGAAATAGGACTCTTACGTAAAGTTGCATTTAGTGAACGAACGTGTGCGGTTATTTGAGGAGCACACCAGCGATATGTGTGTCAGAGTTGCCCAAAGTAAAATTATAATGAATTTGGTTGGCTGGTTTGAAGTCTTACAGACGGCGATCGATCGCAAAAAGTCGATCGATCGCCGGCTCAGTGTGAAAGCCTCTTAATATGTGTTTGTTGACGGTTGAGATCGGAGGAAACATATACTCGTCTTATTGGCATTTTAATATGTACAACGCCATCAAAACAGTATACTAAATGAGGGGGATTTGGCCTATATAATGGTTTCTCATACAAAGGGCGCAATCATTGCATTATACCGGAATAAAGTCACTAAAGATCATTTTTTCTGATCTTTTGCCATACGTTTTTGAAAGAGGGGCCACCCGGTGCCAAAAGTGATAGCTTATCCATTCAATAGGATCATGTTATCAATGAATTGGAAGCTTTTTCAATATCAAGCGTGTTCGTTATGAAAAATTTTATCTCGAACAGTACCCAAGTAGATGTATAGGCCTATAATTGAAGTTTGTAAATTAAGCCTTATACACCTTTTGTAACACGTAATAGCCCGTGAATATATTGCCTTGCAGTGTGGATCCGTCTCTCCTGGGGCCCGACTATCTGTGCACAGCCTGCCAGGATTCTGGACCGCCTCCAGGGGAAATAATGCTTGATAATGAAAAGCAGGGATGTTAGCAGAAGAAATTCCAAGGTGACGGTATATAGATTTGTTTAGTAACTACAATGGGACTGTAGGATATGCCAGGGGTGGTCCCGGGTACGTCATCATGCGATATTACCCATTCTCTGAATTACGAGGTAGTTGAATTGAAGTTAAAACGCTCGACGACGCATGACGTACAGAGCAATGGTCTTAAAAAATTACTGCGACCAGATCTCAGACCCGGGAAGATGGTTTGTCCTCGGAACCAGACAAGTTGGAACCTAATTGAATGAATTTTTATGATGATTTCTACCCTATTAAAACTAAGCAATCAGGTACTGGTTACTGTACTTAGTCGGCAATTTGTGATATATTTGTGTAGAAACATGAGTTTGATCAATCTAAGTCGACGTCGCGCAGAAAATTGTTAGAACTCCATGAAATTTAATATCCATCCTATCAAAATATTCATCGAATCTACAATATGTTTTCCATTATACTGGTTATTTTTCGCCACCACCATTTACCATAATGTTTTAATTAAATTTTATTAAATTTACTTAAACACACAGCACGAGATTGTGGAATTCCTTACTCCATTATGCAACTACTTGCCTAGTGTATATCAGGCTGAATGCACGGAGTTGGTACAAACTCTTCCGGCCTTGATGACCATGGTGGCAACTGAAGTACTGGTAAGTAAATAACACAGTAGAAATCATGGTGCTAGAGCAATATGGCTAACTAAATGTTTTTTTTTTTCTGATCATAATATTAATATTGGGCTATTCATTTTCACAGAGGTTTTTTAGAAGCAAACCGAATATACATGTAAATAGTCCCACAAACAGCAGGCTTCCTCTAACATTGCATGGTATTAAAGGGATTAGCAGCGATTTAATTGCGCAAGAGGGGGGAGCAAGAAGAATTAAAAAAATGTGGAAAGGAAAAAAAATGCCTGTTTTAATTATAAATAGGGATAAGTGTATACAATTCATTATAACTGCTTTAATAGAAAAAATGAAGTATTGAGGGAATTTGTCACACCGTCTCACGCAAATGGACTCAGCGACGGCACGCCGTATCAACATCTGACATATTTAAAGCTGATTTGTGGGTGTTACACAATACAGATAAACAAAGATTCATTAATGTATGTGTTGAGGTCAAACTGTATGATATGGTGCACAATAGCATGCTGAAAAATCTTGTGATAAGTCAGGGGAAAGCTGTATGGTCTAAGTCGGAATTTTGATACGCACGTATAGAAATTACAGAATCAGATAAAAAGTACTGTATGTTTTAAGACAACGGGATTTCAAGCCAACCACTTGCAGGTTATATTCGAAGATCATTGCCAGAAACAAAGAGATAAAAAATATGAATTTTGATGATTTTTTCGATGTTTAGGAGTAGCAAATCGCTATGCTAATCCCTTTTTTAAACCATGGACATTACATTACATTACATTACATCACACCCCATTGAACTGTATGGGTGCTTTACATTACATTACAATATGCTGCATGACATTGCTACATTGATTTGTATTTATCTGCACTACAATGCTTTGGATTACATTATATACCTTTTCTTTACATTTCATTACATTTAATTGCACTACATTTATTACACTTATATTGTAAGCATTGTAGGACTCAAACACTCACAATAATGGAGACTAATTCGGTGTCATTTTGAATGATCACAATCGATTAATCCCAGCAAATGACATCAGTTTTACTCAAAATTTGTTTTCCAGACTGATTCTACCTGTTTAGAACTCGGATTCTGCAACCAAACTAAAGAAACTTCAGAGGTACCTGACATCTTCAGCCAACTTGGACTTGACCGCATTCTTCCCAGTGTGTTTAACGGCCAGAGTCCTTTCCAACGTCCTGGACAGAATCCATTCCAATTTCCAGGCGCTAATCCTGAAAGCAGACCAGGACAATACCCATATGGACGACCTGGGCAGGCAAGACCCGGACAGAAACCGTATGGAATTCCTAGCCGACCTGAATTAAGCAGACCCGGTCAGAATCCATACGGAATCCCTAGCCGACCTGAATTGAGCAGACCCGGACAGAATCCCTTTGGATTCCCTGACCGACTAGGACAGAGCAGACCTGGACAGAACCCATTTGGAATCCCTAGCTTACCTGGACAGATCAGGCCAGAGAATCCGTTCCAGTTCCCCTCCCAGTCTCGTCCAAGACCACAGTCACCTATTGGGAAATGGCCAAGTAATTCTCGTCCTTCGGTGGTAAGACCACAGAAACCTAAAACTACAACAAAACCAACAACACCTGAACCTGAGCTTGAACAAGGCGGTCTTGATTTCAACTTGGAGGAATTTTTCGGTAAGACACAGGTGTTGGATCGTCTACCATCTATCCCAGAGATTCCTGACCTGAAATTGCCCCGAATCAGCATTCCAGGTGGAATGAACTATGGTAGACCTCAGCTATCAAGAGGTCACTATGGACATCATCGACGACAGAGAGCTATTCCAATTTGGACAGATATTGAAACACTTGGTAAGCTCTTTATGTTAAAATTTTGCATTCATGGCAAAGTTACCATGAAAACAAAACCTTCTTTTAGCATCTAACGGATTTTTTTTCTATATTTTCGAAAATGGTATCAATACACTGACAGTGATTTTTTTTTTCAAATTCATTGTTCATAACAGCTTTCTTTCACATTTAGCTAATAATCAGATATCAAAGGTATAAAACACGGAGCTACATCTGAAGCTTCTTATTTTGACAAACTCTGACAAACAATGCATCGTCATAGAATATAGAATATGCTAGTAAAAGTACTTGCTTAAAATTAATTCATTGCTTGTTTTTCCATGTCTTGATGCAGATCCAAATGGCGAGGAGCTAGGATATTTACCTGATCCTATCCCAGACGGCGGTATCACAATTACTGACAAGGTACGCTTGGTGGCTGTCATTTCTTAAGCCTATTACACGCGGTGTAATGCAAATTTAGCAACATCCATTTTTCATCATCATCATCAATATGCCAATTTTAAATGGTTTAATTAATTATATTTCAATATTAATTTTGGTCTTGGTAAGTATAAAATCAAATTTCCTATCACCTGTTTTTTTTTAATTGAGTGAACAGCTAATCACTACGAAAACGCAAACTCTACGCCCTTGCGCCGTACTTGTTTATTCTGTTACAAAATGCACTCAAAAAATTCCGCTTTGCAACAGGCACCTTTCTATAAATAACATGCACTACACAATCTCATACATAAAGATCCTGCAGTACATTGTGATCTTGCGTTCTTTTGCAACCTTTGCCTAGTCATAGTATAGAGTACATATTCTGAATATTTAATTAAAATAGTTGACTTACACAACCTTTTTTATTCAATATATGCATAGGGCGCTGATGAAAACTGTGAAGTATGTAAACTGGCTGTAACTGCCGTTGATACATGGCTGGATGAAAATGCGGTAAGGTATTCTTGTATTGCTGTATTTAAAGATTTTGCGGCATCCATATATCATGTATATTGTGTCATATGTAGTGATTTCGTATAGATTAGAACACCAATAGATTTCTTACCTTGTATTTGGCTACAGAAATGCCTTGATAATTTATGTACGAAAAAATCATTATCAGCTTAATCCTTTCACATGTGGATATTTTTGATAGTAAACTTAAATACATTAGTCATATTTTAGGGACACCTGTAATGTGAAATCTCACGTTGCACCTTTAACTTCTATGTCATTGCAACAAGGCAACACGCATTGTACTTGGGTTGTATATTGCAGGTTGTTTTGCGAAAACCCATTCGAACCTCACATCTATTGGTATAGTTTTGTATCGTTTAGTGTGTACGTAGTGGACTTGCAAAGAGGTTATGTAAATTGAGGTTAAATAACAAAATAAAGAGTAGCCATCTTTTTTGAACACCAATGAAACACATTGCCTCTAGACTTTTTTAGCATTTAGTGGAATCACGTCCAATTTAAATTAATCTTAGCTTAGTGTTGTATAAAATGTAATCCGTGATACCCACGATACTCCTGACCTATAAGAAATAAAATTTGATGTATGTACACTGCAGTATAAGCACAAGCATGAATTTGATTTCTAAATCAAAATATCGATTTCATAGGCACGAGTTTGTTACAAAGCACACAATTTCCTTTAATGTGAAACATTTCATGTGGCGTGATCCTTTGTCATTTCATCTGTTGACGTCTTTTGTAATGTTCCAATCATTTCTACTTTGTAGCCTCAATTACAGAAGATGATCTCCAATGCCGTACTGCCATTCTGTCAAATATTCCCATCACCAATGAAAGAAGACGTAAGTTCACATGTTGTAGATTATTTCTATATTTAAAGGTGCAACAAGAGATTTTGGGGCATCCATAGATTGTGTCATATATACTGATTTCATATAGATAAGACCCCAATAGATATCTTACCTTGTATTTGGCTACAGAAATGCCTTGAAAGTGAAAACAAAAGGCAATTTTCATTTGCTTAATTTCAATATAAAACGTAGGCTGAATTTTGTATTTGCTCCTATAGTAAATTAGAAATTTTACATTTTTTGTACCAAAGAAATGATTCTCAGCTTAATCATTTCACATGGGGATATTTTTGATAGAACGCTCTACATTAGTGCAAAAATCAGAATTTTCACCTTTTTTTTCAGACACCTGTTATGTGAAATCTCTTGTTGCACCTTTAATCTTTCCAATCTTTTTAAGTGCATTGCATGCATTACTAAAATGGCAGTAAAATAGGAAATTACCGTTTGCAATGTATTTGCCGGGCATTTATCACAGCTTCTTACTGCAAAAGTCATTTAAACACCTCATAATATAAATTAGAGAAAAAATAATGCTGTAAATATTTAAAAAAATAAGTCGTTTTAATGTTGGTTGACCCAACCATAGTCCGATTTTTCATAATACGATGTTCTCATATGGAAGCATATCACCAAAAACATCTGATTACAAATTTTGAGCCGTTTGATAGTGGAATTATATGTGCACTAAATTGTCTCATAGGACAGTGTGTGTTAATAATTGTGGTCGACCACATCTGGACTTCATAATATCAAAAAAGAAACAATTTCTGGGCTTTGAATTCAACTGTCGTATTCGAGAAAAATATGACTTTTCTTTTGTTACGAAAATCTCAATTTTCAATGGAGCAACGGGAAGAGGTGTCGATTTGGGTCACCCACCTTCAAATGGATAATACATACTTACTTTACATTGAAGCCACGTGCGTAGAATACAGGGTATGGAATACGAAGTATAAAGTAATAATATCACTATTAATAATAATAACAATAATAATGATAATAATAACAGTAATGTGTAAAAAAATAATAAAAATAGTAATAACACCAATTTATTTACAGTAGAAGTGTAATGAATCATTTACAGAATAATAATGACTTCTTTGGAAGCCAACTGAAGCCAAAAATAGAATTAAACTATAACCCCAGTTTTCCATTCCACAAATGTTCAAGGTATAGTATAGTATAAAGTATACATATTATATACCGTATTAGAAAATTCTTTTAATTCTTTTAAAAAAAATAAAAAAAATGCAGCATTCTGATTGGTAGTTTTACTGCCCATTATTCTGCAATAATGGGTCGCGAATACATTTTCTCATTAGATCACGCTGTTTTCGGTATAGAATAGAAATAAAGCGTTTGCAATATCATTTATGGGCTCATAATGTATCCTCGGCCGGAAAAAAAATTAAAATAATGGGCTCGGCTGCGCCTCGCCCATTATTTTGTTTTTCCGACCTCAGACACATTATTCGCCCATAAATGACTCCTCACCCTTATTTCTTAAATCAATTGACTATTGCTACAAAAGTAATAATAATAATAATTAATTGTAAAAAGAAACTAATACTAAGAATATTAAAGCAAACCAAATGGGTAATTAATATTGGTTTATTTTTAAGTGAGGTGCATGGAGTATGACAGTTTAAAAGACTTAGTTTCCCACAAGAGTATAGTAAATCAAAATGTAGGGGTCCAGATCCCATGAAGTCGAAGCTGTGTGTGTGTTTCACCCCTATTCATATTATTTAATCTTATTGTAAATAACAATGTTTGATTCCGTCCGTGTCACCAGGCCAGGTGCTATAGGTGCCTGATCGTGGCAATTCTTCATTGAAAAACGACTTGTTTTTCTAGAGAAGCCCGACACTTCATCCATATTAACCTATGTGATATTTCGGATTGATTTATCATCAGTTGCGAAATCCATGAAGCGCATTACAATTTCTAACCGACTTATTTTCTCTGTTTTCAACACAGTGTATTTCCGATGTATCGGAGCTTGTGCAAACGTTTATCCAGACAATACTGAATAAATTGCAGCCCGAACCCGTCTGCACATGGCTCAGAATGTGCGATGCAAAAGAAGAAGAAGCTGTTACTCCAACAATAGAAGCAGGAATGGAACCAACAACCTGGCCAATAATCCCATAGATTTCATATTTATTACAAGTCAAACCAATTGAGACCATTCAATCTATCAAGAAAGTCTAATGAAGTCTACTCAGTCTAATGAAATAATTCCCAAACTCAGAATTTAAATTGTAATACGGATGATAGCAAAAACATTATTTTAACAAACTGAGACGTGTATTCTATGTGTTGAGTAATATTATTTAGAAAAATTGCACGGATTGTCACTGAATGTATATTTTTGTTTATTTGTTTGTTTGTTTATAGAAAGTACAAAATCATCGCTTCTGCAAGAATTGCTTATACATTCAATAGCTTCAAATATCCCCATTTATAGTTCACTATTTATATTGATTAACATAAAAACAATGGAAGTTTTAGTCTTATTGAAAATTATGCCACAACACCAGTGTTTTGTGCACATTAAAAACCATTCTAGTATATATAAAGGCGGGCCTTTAATCGAAGGTTAACAAGGTCAGGTACAAACTATCATACAGACCTCTTATCATGACCGATGTGAGATATGTAATTTCAGCAATGTAATTTACAAAGCTTATTTTTATATAATCTATTACCTTGTTTACTAAAGTTACCAAAGTGATCAGGTTAATGGATGACAAGTGTTAGCGGCCCTAAATCAATCCAATTTTAAATTATCCTTGTAGATGAAACTGTCAATGATTTCGATGAGTTCCTTGTGACAAAAAATAAATCGTAAAACGCAATGATCTTATGTAATTGTGTTCTATAAAACACAAATTAATTTATCTTTTAACATGTTAAAATATGAATGACAACTGTAACTTTCTAATCTAAATCAATTTAAATTAATTTTGACAGTAGTTACAATCGATAAATTATTATTATTATTTGCAATAAATGTAGTAATATAGTGTCATCAAAACAAAGGAGTAGTAATTTTTAGGACGTTTTAATTATTTTGTAAAACATTGTAAAATCCTACTTGATAATCGTTTTGCGTTATTAAGCGGTTTCGAGCTGACAGTGATTTAAAAAGTCCACACAATGTCCACTTCACAACAAAGCAGAATATCCGTTAACATTAAAAGCATTCACTGACGGTAAATGTGTATTTGCAGATTTGTAACAGTGTAGACTGATTATTTGTTTGTATATAAATTTAATAAAGAAATATGCGTTTTTACTACATTTTACGAAGAAGTTGCAAGTGTTGTGTTCTGGGAATTCATTATTTTAAATATCCCCATAATTTATCGTGACTTTACCTGGGAACTCTTGACGGCTTTCCAAGAATTTCTCCCTGTTAGAGGAGTCGTCCAAGCCTGCCGGAAATTCGAAATACCTTTTCATAAATGGGACAGGACCTCGCCACCAGACAAAGCCTCATTCAATATAGCAACTCACCCAAAATATAAAGAGAATTTACAGCAATACGGAGTGCAAACCAAAACCGCATTTGGAGTGCTTTGATATGTGTCGGCCACATATCTCGTCCTCGTCCGTTATTCATAGAAAAACCTGGGATGAATATACAGGGTGAGTAAAAAATAACTTGACCCTGATTGTGTCCGTCGTTTTGAATTTGTAAGTATATCTAACATATGTAGTATCATCTGACAGCTTAGATCACTATCTTTAATTTGTAGCAAAGATCATTCACATCGGTTAGGTGTAGACTGAACTACGGTCGTTTGAATCAAGTACATGGTTGGTTTTCCATTCTATCCACGGATTCACATTAAAATGAACGGCATTCAGCGAATAAAATCAGTGTCCAGAAGAAAATCGGGTATTGACTGCAGAAAAATGTGATGCTATTTAATCCCCACAAAATTCACAACTTACCATCAATGCCTTCTTAACGTTTCCACGTCCTCATCACTCATAACAATCATTTGAAAAATAAAGTAACTTGATACTTGTATCAATTTCTGGATTATCATAATTTGAGTTTCTATTACTCTGATCCAAATATTGTTCCCAAAAAATGACTGATCACATCAACCAAGTCAACAAGTCGGGATCCATACAGTTTCTGGACATACTTATTGTGAAAAGGGAGGATGGTACTGTCAAGTTACTGGTGTGTCGCAAACCAACACATACAGACCAGTATCTCAATTACAACTCTCACCACCCCCTTCACCAAAAACTTGGTGTCATTTGCACTCTGTACGACAGGAAAGACAACATAGTAAAAGAAGAGGAGGATGAAAGGCAGGAAGAAAAGAAAGTTCAAGAAGCATTGCAAACTTGTAACTACCCTAAGTGGACATTCGAGCGTATACAACATCAGATGGAGAAACCCAAGACAAAGAATGTTAAAAAGAAGAAAACGGAGAAGAACAAAAATAGAAGTTTTGTTGCCTTTCCGTACGTAAAAGGGGTGACAGAAAAAGTCGCCAGAGTCATGAAACAATATATTTCTACGGCTATGAAACCCCACAATACCTCCGCGAACTGTTGGTCCTGGTCCACCCTAAAGATAATGGGATCCCAACAATATAAAAGATGCTATCTAGACTACATGGTGCCAAATTCAGAGCTCCTGACTCGAATTGGACTCCCCACTATCTATACATTTCTTAGACAACGCAGACTCCGATGGCTGGGTCATGTCCGTCGAATGGAGGATGGCCGTCTACCGAAAGATATCATGTATGCTGAGCTTACATCTGGCAAGAGGAAAGTTGGTCGATCCATGCTCCGCTACAAGGATATTTGTAAGCGTGATACGTGTACCCTGAACATCGACATTGGGTGCTGGGAGAAACTTGCTGACAATCGTCACCTTTGGCGGAGAACAGTGAAGCAACACCTTGAGCTTGGAGAACAACAGATCATCAGGCAGTTTGAGAAGCAGCGAGCTAAAAGAAAGCTGCACAGATCCTTGGATAGTCAAGCTGTGACATCCTATATATGTAGCACCTGTGGCAGAGACTGCCACTCTAGGATTGGCCTCTTCAGCCACAGACGTCGCTGTTCACCTAACCTGTGACTCAATGTGGGCGCTTTATCCATAGTCGCTTGCGACTGACGGAGGCCATGATGATGATGATGATCTAGACTACAACATCCCTTGCATCAATTGTGATCGTGTTTACATTGGCGAGACTGGCAGAAAATTTGGTACAAGACTAGAAGAATACAAAACAGAAGTCGAAAAAGTGAGCAAAAATGTCACCACTCAGGCCAGCAGAAAAGAATCATTTTCTACAATCATAATTCCACTTGTAGTAGACAAGAATCATGTTATTGGTTGGGGAGAGGCACAGGTCATAGGCATGGGGCAAGATAGGTATAAAGATGAATCAAGGAGGCGATTGAAATAAAAAAAAAAGAAAGGGTACCACCATGAACCGAGATGAGGGGCAGTATCAACTTTCATATGTTTTTGATGAACTGCTGATCACCACTAAAAATCCCCAGCTGCTAAATCAACTGACAACACCGTTGCTGGGAGAAGCTACACTAGCATTGTGATTAGCAGCCTCACCTTAGTGCTGATGAAAGCAACAGCTTGTTGCTGAAACGTCAACAAGTAAGTGAACAAATCTCTGGATCAAAGTTATAGAAACTCAAATTATGATGTTTATCTACCGATCCTGATGAACGTCTTCAATGAGTTTCTGGATGAGTTGAATGAATCATACCATATGATGGAACAGACATCGGTGACAACCTTTTGAGGTTTAAAGTATTGTCTATATTTGTAGACCAAAATACGCCATATCTTGAAAAATGTATAAAACTTACCATTATCACTGGCTTTTACACCTTTAAGATACCACTTTATTTGGCATAAACATAGTCATACCCTTATCATTTTTGTGAGTCGTTTGCTTAGTTGGCCGCGCGGTGCCTTCAAATGGGATCCGTGGATGGAGGAGGGGGAAGCTGCCTACTTGATCTAAAAGACTTTAGCTCGGCCTATAGTTAACGGAAATTTGCAGCAAATTAAAGATAATGAAATAGGCTTTCCGATGATATCTTATTTAAAAATTCAAAATGGCGGACACAATCAGGAGGGGTTTTATTACTCACCCTGTATCTATTGCCCCAGCAAACCAATCAGAAATAACCCTTACAGTGGAGTTGATTCTTCAGCTCCAACGGTGTTGGAATAAGAACATATTCCTCACCACATAAAAATATCAGAATTTTTCGTCAAGATTTCGCTTTTACGTGTTATAAACAATGGCGACGTCCAAATTGGTATTTTTGTACCGTCCTCCGCTGATCGGCGGATAAGGAGAGAAAGAGTCCCTCTATCATTATAGTTATAGTTCACCATCAATTTTGAATTCGTTGTTTTAAACTATTTTATCATGACTGTACGTAATTTATTCTTTATTCTCAAAATAACTTGTATCGAGACAAATTGAGAAAATTCTGAGAAACTTCAGGGACATGCTATCTGGAAAAGGCAAGCTTAGAGCATGCTTCTATTTCAATGGCCATTTATGACTTAAATGAAGAAACAGGAAGATATTGCATAGCTGTTAGTGCTTGGGCCACGAGGTGATATTTGGCATATGGGTACCATATAGAGTGGCAAAACGAGAGTACTACAAACTTGTTAAGACACTTCAACTTAAATAATTTCTGCATGATAGACTTTCCAAAAAAGTAGCTAAGTAAGCCTGCCTAATTGCCTAAACAAATGGCCGCCATTCAAGTTGCTCCATAACTAGTTTCAGTCAGCCATACATGGTCTTGTGCCCGGATAATTTTTGGTTAAAAAAATGTTTAACATGAGTGTTTTGATAGGGACTACACAGAAGTCAAATATATACATTCTTACTAAATAATTTGCATAAATCCAAATGGCCGCCCATTTCGTAATTTTGAGATATTGACTTCAACATTCAAGTATATATGGATGAACTTTACAACTACTCTAAAGTTTATAATCACATATTGCTCAATATAACTATAAACTTTAGGATTGCAATACTTCAAGGTGACAACTTAAGCGTAAAATTTGATAACAAAATGGCCGCCTTGAAATGTTCCATAGACTAGTTGCGGCTATATCAGACTCGTTGAAGAATATTTTAGGCTCAAAACTGCTAAAATGAGGTGTTTGGATTAAAACATCACAATGAATTATGGCCATCTATTTTAATACATTATTTTTGCATATATCCTAAATAACGCCATTGTTACCCAACATTCCAGCACCTAGGTTTTTTTAATGGTGGCCAGTTTTTCAATCATGGGCAGTTTAAAAAAATTTGGGGTATTCTATTGACCTTGAAATTCATATTTCTATCCCTAACGACCTTTAAACCACCCGGACAAAAAATCATAGAGTGGACCCTTTCCCTAGGGTTATGGAAAATTGGGGCTCCCTAGATCTGAAACATAAAACATAAATACTACTACCAGGACTGAAAACTAACCAGAACTGCACTTTCAATCGTTTTAAAAACCAATTAAAAAACCACTTATTTTTGATACAAATATCTGATGATCCATTCTTGCACTATTATAGTGTGTTAGTAGTTATTTCAATATTTTTATTGCACATTTTAACATGAATTAACTCATTTTTTTTTTTGCAGTCTTAATGCAATAATCGCTAGCAATTGTGTTATCTCTATAGTAACAATACTAACATCCGCCTTATACATAACTATTGACCAACTCACAAAGTTCTCATTAACAAGTATTTGCCACTCTAGTCCTCTTGAAGACTACGCCACCAGATAGCTGTTTGGTAACTTCAACAGGAATGTTCTTTGTTCAGCTAGGAGCGAAGAGAGCTGATGAAGTAGGCTCAGGAATGGACAACCACAAGGGATGTGCTGTCGTGTTATCTATGCTGACGATCCTGGAATTAGCGTACAAGATGCATACTTCACACTTGTTGAAGGAGACTCTCCAAAGCTTTGATGAACCCTAATTACTACTATGACACCACCTACGTGGTGCAATCCGTCCAGACACTGTGTGTGCTTTCATCTACGAACGTGAGGCAAACCTTCAATCTTAAAGAACTGGTCTGGAACACCCCTGAGCCCTGCGATAACCCCTCTCTACCCAGGAGTTTGGGAAACCCGCCAGCCACTCTTTCCTTCAAGGCCCGCATCAAAGAAGACGAAGAGTAAAGTCTGCCATGCAATACATCAACGGAGAACGTATAAATCCTAGCAGGAATGCCCTCCAACAGTAGTGTAGCGAGCATGCAAGAGCTCAGCTGCCAATTTTCCTAAATGTGAAACAAACTATGTCCGGCAGAGAACCTGCTGCCAACCCCGTTAAATCCAGACAGGTTTTCTTGGCACAGTCCAACCTCTTGACCAGTCCTCTAAAGCAGTTTTTAAGGAATAAATCTACTGGTAATGCCTGGTAGAATCTTCCCACATGGAGCTGACTCCCCCCTGTGCTGAATGGTGATGCTCAACGATCGAGAACCAGAATTGGCCGATCTAAAGGTTCCTTGCAGAAGTGAGGCTACCTGGAAGCAGATCAGGACCTACTGTGGAACCAAGCACCACAGAACAATGGCACAGCTTTGGTCTGCCTGCCCTTGTTGAGCACAATGGCCTGTATGGGAAAGATCACCCATGGGTAAACTTTGACTCAAGCATGAAATGCTCCTGCCGGCTTATCATAAGATGTCCTCGTCCAACACCAACGGAAAGCTTATTACATTTTAGCAGGAATTGGCCCATCAGACATCTGTCCAAGTGTAGGAGCATGCAAGAGCAAGCTGTCAGTATCAATGTGAAGCACCTATGTCTTTACATACACTGCCACACCCACTTAATTCCAGCAGAGAGTTTTTAAGCAAAAAGTCAACCGGCTTGAATCAGTCTACGGGGAGCTTAAGAGACTTGCATTGTGGAAAGAACGACTCTTCAACCAGTACATCTAATGGGTATGTGAAGCCTTGGATGAAGCATCTTCCACCCTGGAGCTGACTCAAATGGACTGAATTGCGCTGTTTCAAAGATGAATAACTAGAATCAGCCGATCTAATGTTTCTTTCTTTGCAGAAGTGGGCTACCTGGAAGCATTCCAGGACACTACCTGTGGTTGTG
Source organism: Ophioderma brevispina (assembly GCA_023653785.1). NCBI lineage: Eukaryota > Metazoa > Echinodermata > Ophiuroidea > Amphilepidida > Ophiodermatidae > Ophioderma > Ophioderma brevispina. The sequence continues at coordinate 24,356 of JAMKCH010030210.1, forward strand.
GAACAGAACCGCCGCCATGGAACATCTTTCGGCAGAAGGGTCCGGCAAGTTCTCCAACTCGAAGCTGGCCAGTGTTCCACGTCTTTGAAGGGTGATCTAGTTCACTACATGTGAACTTTTCGAAGTTGTAACCGTGGGTTTTGAGGAGCTTATTCCAGAACATTGCTTGCAGCAAATTGCGGGACAGTCATGCAATTACATGTATATGAATATGCATGCCTTTGATGTACCTTGTCTGTTTTTTGAGTTCCACACTCCATAAACCTATTGCAGCTAATGTCTTGTTGGAACGGTCAGGCGAGGATCATTCCTGATCAACTTGGGTAGTATGGTGTACAGAAAAAGGGGTGTGTCGGCCTCTCTTCTTTCGATCTTTTTTTTTTTTTAGAGCTGTACTTCCTCGAAGGCCCAAATGCAAAAATCTTACAAGGACACTTCTTTTCTCTCTCTCTCCCCTCTCCTCTCTCCCTCTCTCTCTCTCCGTCCCTTCTTCTCTCTCCCTCTCAGTGTTTGCTTACTGGCTATGAACTCTTCTTTGCACACTTCAAAGAGTTTCATGTTGTGAGTATGTAGCTAGGTCACTCCATCAAAGATGAGACCCTTGCGTGTCTATTTTTTAGAGCAAAAAGCCAAAATTGGAATCTGGCCTGCTTCCTCTACGTGAGGACTGCCTATACCTCATGGCGGATGGGGCAAACTATATGTGCCGTAGAGCCCCCTCTCCAGACACTTCAATCAAGCCCCAATGGTCAGGGATGGATTGTACTGCCGATGTAATTTGATCATCAATCGATGATGGCAAACCGATGCATAAAGACGGGTTGTTTAGAGTTCTTACCCGCAATAATTGCCCAAGCGTGTGCAAGTTGCCAGACTGTGTATGTATGGCTAATGGGATGTCCTGTACAGAATTGTGCAAGGTATCGACATGTGAAAACATGAAAGGTGAGGTCATTACATTGGACAGTTCTGGTGATTATGGGGACGAGGAAGAGACAGACTATTAAAGGAGGCAAAATACAGAGGACTAGATTGGCAAATACTTGTAATGAGAACTTTGTGAATTGGTGAATAGTTATGTATAATGCGTTGGTAAAATAAATGTTATTTATGGCCAAAATTCCGCATGTATCTCCAATTGATTGAAATAACTACTGAAACACATTGTAGTACAAGAATGGATCCTCAAATATTCTATATGCAAATTAGGTGCTTTAAAACTATGTATATAGTCCTTTCCCTTCCAACCCGCACTAGGCCAGCGTGGAAGGGTAGGCCGAAATCCAGCATGGAAACATGTTGAGGCCTTAGTCCAGCAGTGGACTGACAAAAAGGCTGATGATGATGATAATATAGACACATTTATTCCGAGTGTAAAACATTAACACTTAAAATGCCCAGGATTCAAAGTGGCTACAATTCAAAAAGCAACGCAAGTACAAATGCTAATTTGGCAACATGGCGACCATTTGGGATATGGAAATTAGATTTATTAAAATGGATGGCTATGAATTCATTTTGGTTGTGTTTAATCAACATCTCATTTTAGCAGTTTTGTGGGGAGTTTTGTACCTAAAATATTTCTTCTATGAGTCAGGACATGGCCGCAACTAGTTAAGGCGCAATTCCAATGGCAGCCAATTTGTTTTTGCAAATTAGCATGCTCAAGTTGTCCCCTTGAAGTCTTGCATACACACATGATTATAATAATAGTGCGATAGTGTAATTGTAAACTTAAGTGTAAGATTCATCCATGTGATACCTTGACCAATTACTGTTAAAGTCAAATTGTGCTCAAAATTTACGAAAATGGCGGCCATTTTGGATTTCTGCAAATTAGGTTTAATTAAAAATACATGGATTTGAGTTCTGGTGTTTGTCCATTATCAAACACCTTGTGTTAGCATATTTTCACTAAAAGAATTCTACAAGACAGGATATGGCCGGAAATAATTATGACGAAATTTCAAAGGCGGCCATTTTCTTTATGCAAATTAGCATGCTTAGGTTGTCACCTTCGAAGTCTTGTATAAAGATATGTTTATAGTTATATTAGTACAAGAGTGTAATTGCAAACTTTAAAAGTGGTTGTTCATCCATGTGATACCTTGAACATTGACTGTTAAAGTCAAATTAGGCCATTTTGGATTTATGCAGATTAGGTTTTAATTTAAAATGTATGGATTTGAGTGCTGGTGGTTGTCCATTGTCAACACCTCATGTTAGCATTTATTTCACTAAAAGAATTCCTTCTAAAAGACAACATATGGCTAAAACTAGTTAGTGGAGCCATTTCAATGGCGGCATTTTGTTTATGCAAATTAGCAGGCTTAAGCACTACTTTGGGAATGTCCTCATCATGCAAAATTATTTATAGAGATGATGTTTCTGAGTAAATTGATACCACACCTGCTTTGCCACTCCTGATGATACCGACCAACCTATCTGGATCGGCCCCAAGGATCTTTCTTTTTGTTGTGGGTCGTTAAGTGATGTCTAGATAGACTTTTTGTCCTTCATAACTACAAAGAAAGGCTACATGAGGCAGCCCTTTTATGAAAAGTACCCAATTACCTATTAGCTTTGGCTGAGTAGTGCATGAGTGCTAAGACGGGATTATCGACAGTCTTCTCACTAAGGCAGACCTGGGAGACAACAACCATGGCCATATCTTAATGATAAAGCATGGCAAGAATGTCACTTGAATTAACTGCTATTTATATCATGAAACAGTTAACTCTATGTGGCATACGTAACTCCATGATAGAGTTTGTTGTTTTTGGCAATTCCGTTATGTGCCAAGGCTCATGCCCCAGAAAAAACATGCGAAAATTAGGTCCCCCAACCACAATTTGTGTGTGTGGTGTGTGCGCGACTTGCGTCCGCGCGCGTGTTGTGTGTTGTGTGTGTGTGGGTGTGTGTGTTGTTAATAAAATGCACATCTTGTACAGCGAAGGGGGGTCGGGAGGATCACTATGGCCTGTTTTAATTACCCATTGAAGCCTTTTACATAAAAGGCGACTTTTTGGCAATTTATGTAAAGTGTTATTTTTTGAAAAACCAGCAACAGTTTTTTAATATTTTGAGCTGTCGCTTATAATTCAGAACATTTCAAATGTTTTATGTCCGGTGGCTGTGCATTTCTTAATCAGGGGTTCTTGATTATCCACGGTGCGAATCTACCAATCATTGGATTGTGTACCTTTATGACGATGTTTTGTGATCCACTGCCCACTTCTTACACATCTCTTTCAAATAGTTTTGCCTGTGTACTGGTGGTCCATTGCCAGAAATCATTTCATTTGGTGGTCCAAATAGGCTGAACCTCGTTGAGACTGCTTTCGCCACTGTTTCACATGTTGTGCTGCTCAGTTTGGTTAGTTTTGGATACTTGGAATGATATCAGTTAGTAGGAGATAGTGTAAACAGCTCCGTTGCTATCTTAGTCAATGGTGTGGATGGTATTTCATGTGGCAGAATATCATAGGGTCCTTATGAAGTTCGTTCATGCCCGCTTACATCTAAGGTTTGACACCTTTGGTATTTTGTATGGACCCTCTATATCAATGCAAGGTAGTTGTGGTCTCAACTTTAAACTAGCTCAAAACTGTTGAAACATTTGTCACATTGTCCATCTAGTCATAAGGATTCCAAAATATATTTGTACCACTTACGACTATTAGTTTTTAAGTTATGGGGTAAAACGACTGAAACGGTAAAAAAGGTCACTCAATTTGTACAGGGTCAACATTGAAAGTTAGTTACTCTGATTATATTTTAAATACTTGAAAATTTTTGCCTAGGGACAGCGGACTCCCCAAAATGTAATAGCTTTTGGTTCTGTTAAATGTTTACTTACCGAGATAAATGTCAAAGAAGGTCAATGCCAATTGGATTATGTTGCCCAAGACCTATTTTGTCACATAACATGATAACTATGCAGATACTACAACTAATCCTTAATTTGACACATTAAGCTAGATGAATAATTCGTTTCATTTTTATTTTTTTTTACCAAAATTGGAGCAACTTCTGATTTTGACCCCTGTGCAAATGGGAATTGCCTTTTTTTTTTTACAATTTTACCCAATAACTCAAAAACCAATGGTCATAGATGGTACAAAACTATAAATTTTTGGAATCCTTATTACTCGACGACAAAATTTGCTGAATGTATTTGGATATTTTTAAAAGTTTGACCCCTGTGTAAACTTAAATTGGCCCCTATGAAAAAGTGACACCACAATTGAGACTACTAACTGAAGCTTGCATTGATTATAGAGGTGGGGCCAGATACTCACTACAACGGTGACGAACGACGAAGCTAGATGTAGCGGGAATGAACGATGATGTTTGACCCATGTCTGTGCTCCCACTCTAAAAGAAGTAAGCAACCTTGCCCTCATTAAAAGACACCCACTCCCCATTCTCTGTCCATACCCACATTTGACTACAATATCAAATTTCATTTCCACCCCAGAAATTAATTTTTACATGGGATATTTCTAGGAAAAAAGATTTAATCAACACAAAATGTATACCATTGTATTCAGATGAATGTTTTGAACAAATAATGATTCACCCAAAACTTTTGTGACCTACAGGTTTTGACTTACGATGTCTACAAACTTGCTGGCTGACAGAAAAGGCCGACTTGCATTTTCCTCAATTTCCCCCATAAAAGCAATATTTCCCCCCATAATTTTGATCATATTTTGGATTATAACATTTCTTTAATTTAATGCCAGTTGTTGTCCTCAGTTGGGGGAGTTACCATGGCATGTCAATTTACACCCATGTTTTTATCCTCATGACTGTACAATTTGCTTAAATAAGGTTTAAGATTTATGGTTGCATTGTAACTGCCTCACTTGATGATTCTACAACTACACCAATAATAAAGTGCTATTGTAAATCACTAATATGCGTAGTAATAAAAAAATATTTTTCATAGAAGAATTGAGTTAAATTGATAAAAATCACTCAAATGCGTCATTTTAATGCTGACCGTGATGTTCACAGAAGGTCCACAAAAGGTGCTGTTGTTTACTTTTTATCTAACTCCATCTCAATACATTGATATACTTTAATGGTCAATTAATTTTTTGGGGGGGAAAAAGACGGTTCACTAACCTTTTTAGTAATGCTTCTTCTTCCAAGACTGTATTGCATAGGGTCATGGACTTCGAATGCATGTTTAGTGGTTGTCACGATGAACTCCACATTTATTATATGTATTTCTTATTCAAAAGTGCATGTCCGGTGCCTGTATGACCGCTCAATGTTGTTTAGTTTGCGCCACCCGGCATGGATGTTCCCTTTTATCTCTCAGGTGTTGATCCATAGAATTCGGAACAACCGGCCCGGCCGTTTTGTCATTATACTACCTTCAGAATGTGCGCTTTCTGGCGTGTGCGCTGCATTGTTTCAAAACAAGCACTTCTGAGAATTTTGTGCCGGAGACAACGTCTGAATATAGCTTAGTTATCCGACTTGTCTGTATATGAATTGGTCTACTTTTGAAATCCAAAAATGTGGCCTACAGAGACCAGTAAGTGTGCACGTATTGGGGGGTAGGTACTGCCCTTTGCATTGTGAGAAAAAAGTGGACTTGTTTGTTTTTTTGTGAAGAAAAGGTGGAATTTTGGACGATTTGTGAGGCAAGTTATTTTAAGAAAGGACGACATCTAGAGACATGCCAATGTGGAATATTCCATGTTTCTAAATGGGGGTATCATATTGAGACACATATAATGGAGTTGTGCTCGGAGAGAGGGGGGTTGATAAAATATAAACTATTGGAATCTGAAGGCATTGGGGATGAGTTATAACACAGAACTTTGAGATGTCTTAACTGACAGAATAATATAAGTTGTTGTGTTTTTTAATTGGACCAGAATGTTTACCTTTTTTTGCAGATGGTTTCACTGCATTGGTGGATCTAAAGGATGTTGAGAATCAATAAATCAAATCCACTACCCCATAATACATTGTGTCAAATTATCCAAACTAATGCTGTTAACATAGTGTACATCACAATTTGTGCATGCGAGTCTAGGTCTCCTCTATTGTGTTATGGGATATGGTGAAATAGATTAAAATATTCTAATCTCATAAAGCTTATCATCCTAATTTAGTCGGGTCTTAATGTTTCAGAACAATCAACGTCAGAAATCCATATCCCATAATACTCGTGTCAGATTATCCCGTATACACAATGCAAATAGCAGAATAACATATGCGATCATCAAGGTCCCAGATTTGTTTATTGGGATATGGTATACATACATTATAATCATGTTAGTGTCTGGCTCTGCTCCTGGGGCTTCCCTGCTATTCATGGGCCTATACTATTTATTGTCAAAAAAAGAAAAAAACTAAAAAATCAATAAAATAATAAAATTAATAATTTTGCTTATGCTGTGGATCGAGTTAGTTATAATCCAAACAATGTGTAAATATAAAAAATCCAATCAATTTGATATCTTAAACCATGACCATGATTGTCATATAGTTTTTTAAGGTATTTTGAAGACATGTACATGTAGATTTGGAATGTGGGCTAGTAAAGATCAGAAGAGTGGATATAATAGAGGGAGGGGTGGGGGTGAGCAGGGCACTCAACTTTTTGGGGTACGTATTTGTGTGGCCGACTTCCAACTTAAGAGCTTGGGAACTGAGTGTCTTTTTCATAGAGCCCTTAAATTAGAAAAAAATTGGATAAAAATTGGAGCTTTTGAACTAAAATTTGGCTCAAATTCAATGAGGAAAAAGGGGAGAGTGTGAGAGGGCGAGAGACCGGGTTGGGGCACTCTGGGTAGGGAAGTGTGTTGCCCGACCTTTTGAACTTAGGCCTTGGGAACTGATTTTTGTCTTTTAATTAGGGCCTTATAATGGATTGGAGGAAATTCCCGGGAAATATGTAGGATTTAGAACTCAATTCGGCTCAAATTAAAGCTCTGAGGCAAAACATTTCCAAAGGACCTCAAGAACTAAATTATGCTTCAACGGGAAGTATTATAAACTCAGTGCTGGAGTGGTGTAGAGGCATGGAATGGAGTTGATGGAAAGGAGAACCCTGGGTGTGGAAGAAGAAACGGGATAGTTTGGGGCATGGACCTGGGGTAAATTGGGAAGAAATCCTGGTTATTCAGAAAGATCATGTTGCTTGAATGAGACCCATGGATGATTGGAATTGGCCATATTTGGTTAGTTGGGAAAGGGCACTGTGTTAGATGAGGAGATTTTTGTTACTTGAGAAGGATGCCCGGTGGTCAGCTGGGAAGGGGCTCTGAGACGAAAAGGGATAGAGCATCAGCCCAGAAGGTTTTGTTTTATACGAACGAGATACCAATTCTGAACACGGGAAATTCAAGAAAATATAACTTTGTGCAAATATGAAAAGTCTGCCGGTGACCCGTGTTGCGTGTAGCCCCAGGAGAGGGGTAAAGTTACTATGGGGGTCAAATGTTTGAACTGCTCTAAATCTAATATAAATAGCTCAAATTTTCCTTAGGTAAGCGAAGTAAAAAAGTCATTGGTGTTCCACGCGTTGGTGCTTCCTTTCCAAGATTACTTTGGGAAAATATGCTAAAGGTCATTTGTTTATTCAGAAAGGTCCACCCGTTCAAATACCCCTATTTGTTTTGTAAAATCTTTTTTTAAGATGTTTAAGATACTGATCCAATATGAAAGGCTTTTGCACTTTCGGCATGTCCTTGTTGTTATAATGGAAGTGGTACAAATTTCCCTGTAGGACTGTATGGTGACGGGAAACATTAATACCCTCCCTATGAAAGGGACCAACCCTATGCAAATATAAAAAGCATATTTGAATCAGATAAATTCATTAAATATGTTTTTTTTAATATTTTTTCCAAAGAATCTTGTATTACAGTGTTGCCCTTTCTTAATATACAAATGACCTTTAGCCATTTTTCCCAATATCTTGGAATGGGAAGCCCCACACCATGTGACCCAATTGACGTGTTTACTCCTGGTAACCTAATGAATAATTTTAGCTATAATTCATTAGATTTAGAGCAGTTCAAATATTTTTGACCCCCATAGTAACTTTACCCCTCTCCTGGGGCTCCACGCCCAACAGGGCCTCCGGCAGACTTTCATATTTTCAAAGTTATATTTTTCTCTGAATTTTCCCGTATTCAACTATTGGTATCTCATTCGTCTAACAAACCTTCGGGGCTGACGTCAGGATCTTTGTGTTTGAGAAGGGACTTGTGGCATTAGGACTTAGACTCTGGGGAGGTAAATAAAGTGGACTAAGTTGCAAAGGGCCCTGGGGTTTTAAACAGGGGCCCTATAGGTAGGTGACCAAAGTTTACTAACACTGTCTGTCACGTCTGATAAGGTTTCCGTACGGAAACTAACAGCCTCCGTCAGCTAATCGCGAAAGAGCCGATGAACCGCGAATTCTAGTTTCTTTTACACTGGGTGCGGTCCATAGATAACCTAGGAAGATGAAGTAGCTAAGTTCAAATCGAAGTCCTTCATATAGACATCACAATTTTGTTTAAAAATTCCGGATCCGGACATTTTGTTATCACAGTTATCCTCTGGCAATGTTATATACACATTTACGTTTACTCGTCAAAACGAACACTCCGATTCATCTCAAACTTTGGAATTGAGCATCTAGGTGACTATCTTTAGTTCTAATTTCTATTTTAATTATTATATTTTAAAAAATCTATTCAAAATCCTCTGGAGTCACTATTTTAAGTCTGACTCAGAGATTCTGATATATTTTTTAAATATAATAATTAAAATAGTCATTAGAATAAAGATAGTCACCTAGATTGCACAATTCCAAGTAGAGATGAACGTAGTTTCGTTTTTTGCATTAAACGTTTATGTGTATATAACATTGCCATAGGATACTGTTAATACAAAATTTTCCGGATCCGAATTTTACTACAAACTTGTGAACTTCTATATGAAGGACTTCGATTTGAATTAGCTATTTCACACAGTGATAGTATATGGACAACATTTTACATGCAAAAACACAATTTGTTTAAAATTGAGGGCCGCCCTCACTGGAAATCTCTGAGTCGGCCTTTGAACAGTTTTAATATAACATTAGTCAGCTGAGGTTTGATAACGTGAAATTCCATCTTAGGGATAGGTTGGACGCACAAGTAGATTTGTTGACGCTATGGAGTCTGCGGGTCTGGAAGAGCTGGTGCTGGAATTGCTATCAAGGTGCTACCGGAGCGGCGTCATGCCGGTGTCATAAACTACGTGTCCTGTGTGCTGAGTGTCTTACCACCATCCAGGCATTTGTATTCTCCCTTGAGTGCTGTACGCATCACTTGTACCCAAGTGGCCTCGTCTACAAGGTCACGGTTTTTATTCCGTACTGTGGACATGGTAGCTAGGACACGCTCTCATAGGAGACAACTAAATTTCTTTACACCGGTAAACGTAATCTGAAGTCAATGTGAGAAATTAATTTAGAGTTTAATGTATATTTTCCCCATGAATTGTTTGGAAAGTTTGTGAATAAGAAATATGTTTAATATGCAACCTTGCTATAAATTAAGTACGTGTGAAATTTTCGGACGTATAACAATGGTTGTGGAAATATTTTTAGTGTAAGGCATATTGTCAGAAATGGTTAAGATTGAGGAAATAATTTATGAGAAATATTTGAATTTATATTTTTAAATCTCTTCCATTTGAGAAACGTTCTTACCAGGCAGCTGATGGAAATTTGACAAAGTCCATGTCAAGTGGTAATGAGGATAAAGAATACGAATGTGTTTTTTTAGCTTGGAATAAAAAATTAAAAAATTAAAATTACATGTCAAATTTGAAATGTTTTAGCAGCCATTTACCATGGGTGTTATGGAATATTGGTAGCACAATCACCCTTTGTATGCAAAGTAGGTTTTTGTGACAGACTACGCCCGGATTAATTTTGAAAAAGACCATGTTTGATTTATTTTTGTGGATTTTTCCAAGTTTTCTTTTGTGTATCCCAAAAGCTGAAATGCACACGTTTTTTTTCTCTTGGAAATCCTCACGATTTTAAAGAACTTTTAACACACAATTTCCGAATTTGTCTCGGACTACGCCACTACATTTTCAACAATTTATGGCAGCAATTTTATAATTTCGTGACAATTTGAAAGGCTTTTAACTCCTCGGAAGGAGCACTCCTATTTTACCTTCAGGTGGTATCTCATGGCACCCTTAAAATTGCATACTGGATGACCATTTTTTCATCAGCTTGTGTACCGAATGACCTATTTTTTTGTATTTTATTTGAAAGGAACCTACTTTCCCTTGTCGAGACACATATACCACGCTGTCTCAGATAATTAGTGCCCCGCACTAGCTCTATCTTTGTTTATCTAATTGATCCAATGTGTTGAATTGATACTCTCGAAGAATCAGTTGCTCACTTTCGGATTGTAGTCGATAAATCATCTAGAATCAAATTCATTTCGGCGGGAAAATTGCGGCCGTCTTGAATCCTGCCACATCCATTTTCCATTTTAATAATCAATAATTGCAAGTGCTACCATTTGCAGGCATAGCCATGCAAAACATGTTCAAATACTAACAGAAATTTGAAAATTTCCCTAAACACTGCATTTTTGATCTATACATTTGTCGAAATATGGACAAATACGTCCACGTAATATAAATGTAAATTAGCAGGTCCTTTGCCATGTCTCAAATTTTTCTACCTTTTATACTGTGGGTGTTTGGAGAGCGTTTACTGCTAGTTTTACAGTAAAACCTTCTGCTGTCATTTTTCTAGAAAAAATGGGGAGCGAAGGTGAAGTAAAAGGAGGGACACGTGTCATAGACTGAGCGGACTAAAGCAAGCCGAATAGTCATAACGTATTGCTCACAAAGCGTTTGCTTTCACAAGCAAGTCAATGGTTCATAACGTTTGGTTGAAAGTGTTGTTAAACACCGGGTGCTTGTCTAACCATCCAAAAGTGACAAAGCACCTCGTTGCTTTCAGCAAGCCCAAACGGGTCCATAAGGTATTGATCACAACGTGTTGCTTTTTGAAAAGCAACGCCGAGTTGCTTACAGGTCCCAGGAAATGGCAAAAGAACTTGATGTGGTTTGTGTCAGTCTACAAAGGATGGATCATGAGCCATTCAATATTTGGGTTGGTGATGAAACATCATAGTGAAACTATTGATTTTTTAGAGAGTAAAGAAAATTTCAGTGACTGGTGTGAATCTAAATTCATGACACTGCTGAAATCAATAGTTTTACTATGATGTCACTGGTAGGTAGTTCTTTTTTCTGGCCCTGTTTATTGAATGGAATATTCCCTGTAAAGATTTGGAGTAGGCACTTATAAAACTGTGTAGGACATTTCGCCGATGGAGGGCTGCCTCTTAAATGACGTTGCTTGACGTCAATAAATATTTGAGAAACAGACAGGTTTTGACTCGTTGGAAATTTGTCTTTACATGTAGAAGCTGCTAATTTTCCCCACTTTGCATCGTAATGATAGGTGTATCAAATAAACCATTCTTATCATGATACCTACTTTTCCGCGTCACAATCGGATTATGAGTGAAGTTTCTGAGGATTTTCTGCATCGTTCCGTATCCGTTTTCTCTCTTTGGCCTTTGATCGTCTACAGTTTGACAATTAATATTTCGAATTTTTCCTTCTATCATCTTTCCAAACATTTTATCAATCGCCGACAGTTTTTTTATGGCAAATCCTGGAATGTTAACCTTTATTTAAAAAAAAAAAAAAAAAAAAAAAAAAAAAAAAAAAAAAAAAAAAAAAAAAAAAAAAAAAAAAAAAAAAAAAAAAAAAAAAAAAAAAAAAAAAACTAATGCTGGTAAAATAGTGTAACATCACAATTTGTGCATGCAGTCTGAGGTCTCATCTATTGTGTTATGGGATATGGTGAAATAGATTAAATATTCTAATCTCATAAAGCTTATCATCCTAATTTATTCGGGTCTTAATGCTTTGCAGAACAATCAAGTCATGAAATCCAATATCCCATAATACATCGTGTCAAATTATCCCGTATACACAAGGCATATAGCAGAATAACAGATGCGATCATCAAGGTCCCATATTGTGTTATGGGATATGGTGATACATACATTATAATCATGTTATTGTCCTTGGCTCTGCTCCATGGGGCTTCCCTGCTATGCATGGGCCTATACTATTTATTGTCATAATTGACAATGTTTATTTCTTGCTAACTAATATATAAAATTTAAATAATTTTGCTTATGCTGTGGATAGAGTTAGTTATAATCCAAAAAATGTTGTAAATGAGAAAAAATCAATCCAATTTGATATCTTAAACATGACATGTTGTCAATATAGTTTTTTAGGTATTTGGAAGACTATGTACATGTAGATTGGAAATGTGGGCTGTAAAGAATCAGAGAGAGTGATAGTATGAGAGTGAGGGGTGGGGGTGAGCAGGGCACTCAACTTTTTTGGGGTACGGATTTGTGTGGCCGACTTCCAACTTAAGAGCTTGGGAACTGAGTTGTCTTTTAATAGAGCCCTTAGAATTAGAAAAAAATTGGATAAAAAAATGGAGGCTTTTGAACTAAAATTTGGCTCAAATTCAACTGAGGAAAAAGGGGAGAGTGTGAGAGGGCGAGAGACCGGGGGCACTCTGGGTAGGGATGTGTGTTGCCCGACTTTTGAACTTAGGGACTTGGGAACTGATTTTTGTCTTTTAAATTAGGGCCTTATAAATGGATTTGGAGGAAATATCCCGGGAAATATGTAGGATTTAGAACTCAAATTCGGCTCAAATTAAGCTTCTGAGGCAAACAATTTCCCAAAAGGGACCTCAAGAACTAAATTATGCTTCAACTGGAAGTATTAGTAACTCAGTGCTGGAGTGGTGTAGAGGCATGAAATGGGGTTGTTCGGGAAAGGAGAACCCTGGGGTGGTTTGGAAGAAGAAACATGGGATAGTTGGGGCATGGACCTGGGGTAATTGGGAAGAGAAATCTGGGTTAGTTCAGAAAAGATCATGTTGTCTGGAATGGAGACCCATGAGTATTTGGGAATTGGCCATATTTGGGTTAGTTGGGAAAGGGCACCTGTGTTAGATGAGGAGAATTTTAGTTACTTGAGAAGGATGCTCGGTGGCAGCTGGGAAGGGGCTCTGAGACAGATGAAAAAGGGGATCTTGTGTAGTTGAGAAGGGACATTGTGGCAGTTAGGACCTTAGACTCTGAGGAGGTCAATAAAGTGGACTTAAGTTGCAAAGGGGCCCTGGGGTATTTAAACAGGGGCCCGATAGGTAGGTGACAAAAGTTTACTAACACTGCAGGTCACGTCTGATAAGGTTCCGTACGGAACCTAACAAGCCTCCGTCACGAATCGCGAAAGCCGAGAACCGCGAAATTCTAGTTTATTTTACAATGGGTGCGGTCCATAGATAACCTAGGAAGATGAAAGCCGTATGGCAGTTTAACAAGTTTAGATATAAAATTAGTCAACTGAGGTTTGATAACGGTGAAATTCATCTTAGGGATAGGTTAGGACGCACAGGTATATTTCTTGACGCCATGAGTCTGTGGTCTGGAAGCTGGGCTGGAAGTGCACAAGGTGCTCCTGAGCGGCGTCCATGCCGTTGTCATAACTACAGTGTCGGGGTGTGACTGGAGTGTCCTTCACCACCCATCCAGGCATTGTAATTCTCCCAGGGTATTCTCCATTGAGTGCTGTACGCATAACTTGTTTCAGCACTGTACATAAGTGGCCTCGTCTACAAGGTCCACGGTTTATTCCGTACATGTTGCCATGGGTATCGAGGACACGCTCTCATAGGAGACTAAATTTCGTTACACCGGCTTAAACTGTATCTGAAGTCAATGGTGAGTAACATTAATTTAGAGTTAATTATATTTTTCCCATAATTGTTGGAAAGTTTTGAAATAAGAAATATGTTGTGAAATGATCAACTTTCTAAAATTAGTACGTGTGAAAATCTTCAACTACAATGGTTTTGGAATATTTTTATTGTAACATATTGTCCAGAACTGGTTAAGATTGAGGGAACTCATTTATTTTAGAAAATATTTGAATTTATATTTAAATCCTTCCAAGTTTGAAGAAACACGTTCTACCAGGCATTGGACTGGAATTTTTGAGCAAATTCCATTCAAGTGGGAAATGATGAAAGCGTAAGAATGTGTTTTATTAAGCTTTGACATAATAGTAAATTACCTTTCAAATTTGACAGTTTTTAAGCAAAAATTTACCGGTGGGTGTTCTGGAATTTGGTAGCACAGCACGCATTTGTATGCAATTATAGGTTGTGAAAGACTACGCCCGTATTCATTTTGAAAGACATGTGATTTGTTTTGTGGATTTTCCAAGTTTTCTTTGTGATCCCAAAAGCTGAAATGCACACTATTTTTTTCTCTTGGAAATCCTCAACGATTTTAAAGAATTTTTTAACACCCAAATTCGAAATTTTAAAATATTCCAATTCAATAAGCTTCAACAAATTTTATGGCAATGAAATTTTATAATTTCGTGACAATTTTGAACAGGACTTTTTTAACTCCTCTGGAAGAGAGGCACTTCCTATTTTAACTTCAGGTTGTTATCTCATGGCCACCCCTTAAATTTTTCATACTGATGACCCCATTTTTATCAGCTTGTGTACCGAAATGAACCTATTTTTTTGTATTTTATGTTGAAGAACCTACTTTCACCTGGTCGAGACACATATACCCATCTCTTCACATAAGGATGCCCCCGCACAGCTCGATCTTTGTTTATCTACATTGATCCAATGAGTTTTGAATTGATACTCTCTAATAATAATTTGCTCCTTTCCGATTGTAGTCGGATAAATATCTAGAATGCCAAATTCAATTTCGGCGGGAAAATTGCGGCCGGCCTTGAATATGACCATCTTTTCATTTTTAATATATCAATAATTGCAAGTGCTACACATTTTGCAGGCATAGCCATGCAAAACAGGTTCAAAGACTAACAGAAATTTGAAAATTTCCCTAAAACATGCATTTTTGATCTAGACATTTTTCTAAATCCTGGACAAATACGTCCACGTAATATAAATGTAAATTAGCTGTCTTGCCAGGCCTTCAAATTTTCTACCTTTTGTATATGTTGTTTTGTAATGAGCGTTTACTGCTAGTTACAGTAAAAAACCTTCTGCTGCATTTTCCCACGTGTACATAGACTGAGCGGACTAAAGCAAGCCGAAATAGTCATAACGTATTGGGTCCAAAGCGTGTGCTTTCCGCAGCAAGTCAAATGGTCAATAACGGATTGGTTTGAAAGTGTTGTTAGGAAAACGCGGTTTGCTTTTCTAACCAATTCAGAAAGTGAAAAAGCAAGCCGTTGCTGTCGCAGCCCATAAGGGCCATAAGGTATTGATCACACCGTGTTGCTTTTGAAGCACGCCGCGTTGCTTAAGGTCCCAGGAAATGCCAATAGAATTGATGTGGTTTGTGTCAAGTCGACAAGGAGTGATCAGGAATCATTCATATTTGTGGTTGATGACATCATTAGTGAAACTATTGATTTTTAGAGAGTAATAGAACATTCCAGGTGACTGTTTGAATCTATTCATGACTGACTGAAAATCAATAGTTTTAATAATGATGTCACTGGTAGTGTATTCTTTTTTTCTGGCCCTGTTTATTGGAAGGGAATATCCCTGTAAAGATTTGGAGTAGTCACTTAGAAAACTGTGTAGGACATTTCGCCGATTGAGGGCTGCTCATTAAATGACGTTGCGTGACGTCAGAATATTTGAGAAACAGACAGGTTGTTGAATCGTTGGAAATTTGTATTTACATGTGTAGAAGCTGCATAAATTTCCCCACATGTGCAATCGTAAGGATAGGTGTAGCAAATAAACCATTCTATCATTGATAGCTACTTTCCGCGTCAAAATCGGAATTATGAGTGAAGTTTCAGAGGATTTACTGCATCGTTCCGTATCCAGTTTTCTCTCTTTGGCCTTTGATCGCTACAGTTTGACAAGTAATATTTCGAAATTATTTCCTTCTAATCATCTTTCAAACATTTTATCATAAGCCGACATTTTTTATGGCAAATCCTGAATGTTTAACCTTTATACTCGTACCATATTTGACTTGCAGTGGTTGTAATAAACCTGTGGCGTTTTCCATTATGCATAGATTCAACCCTTCGAAATTTTGGCTGTTACTGCATGCCACCTACGGCGGTCCGGTAAGTGCGTAATTCCTGTTTCTAAAATTGAAAAGTTGGCGTAGTGTTTGAAAAATTCTCAAGACTGGAATAATACCGAAAGGCATTGTGGGAAAAATGGATTCGCCCGTAGAGATTGCGTATTAATTTTTCCGTGTCTGCGAGTACCGAAGTACCGACAAAAACGTTCAATTTTCTCGATAGGTTCTATAGGTTCAGACCAATGTAGATAATATCTTTCGCAGTCTGTGACACAGACTACACACTTTCCGGACCGCCGTACATGCCACCCTGGTTGAAGAAGCCCGGATCGGGAGATGTCTTACACACGGTACGCTATATAGACTAGTGCTCATTGATTATGTTTGTAGCCTGAGTCCCCGGCCCTCATTCATAACTAACAAACATTGCGGATAAGTCCATACGTTTTCAAGGACTGAAAGATTTAGCGGATCAGTGAACGAAATATCACATAGCTTCAACGGCGAAGTTTTCATAGTGGTAGGTTTATCATCTCATTTCCTGGGACCTTTAAATGTCTAATTTTATCGGCTACTTTAGCAACACTCTTTTAGCTTGTCATAGTCGTATGATATAGAAGTCCTCTATGATATAAAGGGCGAGGTGGCCGAGTGATCTAAGGCGCTGAATTGTCGGCGGGTTATATGATCGACCGAGCGGCCGAGGTTCGAGCCCCGAGAGAGGCGTGTTTCTATGTCATATAGTGCGGGAGCAACAAGAAAAAACGTGTTGCCAAAATTGCAACCCTGTAGGGGTACGTAATAGTCTATTTTTAAAATGGCTGCCAAAATTTTTAAAACCCCAAACCGGCTAGAATTGACAGAGGTTTGTGATGAAACCACAACAAATATCTATATAATAAACACGTCCCAGCAAGCAGCAAAAGAATATGTTGTTACACTGGGAATCTTTAGCAAAACAATCGCGTCTATTTGAAAATTATTACCGTCCCGCACCTTACCATAGCCTTCCCATTATGCAGTACGCAATCACCACGTATTAAAAGCGAACGCCAACATGCAAAATTTACGATGATGTTATGGTGTTTGGACTCCGCCCAGCCTTGGTCAATGCGAAAATGCTTGCAGAATTACTATTAAAGGCACTTGCCAACCGTCCAATTCAGAAAATTGGCAATTTGTAGAATTGTTTTTTTATGAAGGTTCGTTAGAACACCTTTGAACTACTTGAAATGTCCATGCCGATTGCTAATAGTCTCGTCCCAAGAAGCCCCAGATTTTAACCGTAAGTGGTACACATTTTGGTATCAGAAGCAAGCTACTTTTTTCTCATTTCCCGTGAAATCTTATAGCCCAGTTGTTTGGTGTGGAAGTTATGAGCTAAATGTGCTCCATTTTGGTCGACCAATCTTAAATTTACACAGTACCTCTATGGGGCTTACAAAATCACGTTTTTAAGCTCTCTCATCAAAACGGATTGAAATATCGGCGCGAAAACTTTACATAAGGGGGTATTGGAGTGAAGGCCATTCTATGAAATGAAAACCTTCATATCCTTAAATCGGGCCATCCTCCTTTAAGAAATATTGTTTTGTGGCCAGGAAGTTAGAATTCGTGACACGGTGCTACTTCAAATTTGTTGTTCTTAAATTTGCATGAAAAAAGCACTTTTCTTCGTTTTTTCAAATTACACCTATAAGATATTTTCAAATTCTTGAGATGTGTGTTTCTTTAGGATTGCAACGATATCTTACTTATTGCAATCAGTTGAGTGGTTCGTCTAAATTTGTTCAATTTCACATGGTAACCTGCTATTGGCTGCTGCACCTGTCATGTCATTAAGGTGGTGGGAGTATTTATTGAAAATGGTCAAAAGATGGCGCTGCGTATTATGAACATCTGTAACACTTGTGATTTTTAATAGGGAGACATTATTGCCTCCCCCTCCAAGTTGTCCGTGTGACGACGTTATTAGGGGTAGGCCATATTATGGCCTCATTTGTCTCTAAAGTATTCCAGATGCCTAAATGTATTGAATTTGAAAAACAGGCATCTTCCTTATTGCAACTTTGTATAATGCATTTTACGAGGGGGGGGGGGCATATTATAGAAAAGCGCCCCCCCCCCAAAAAAAATATACAAACCTTTATTGCCATATCAAGAGGTAATATTGTTACCCCATCCAAAAACCCATCAAGCTGTTTCAGTGCGATATAAATTTTATAATTACAGAACTGACCGCATTTGAAGACAGTAATGAGCACATGTTCTTCTATCGTATCCAAACACAGTGGTTCTCAAATATGATCCAACCAGAGGTGGTGTACAATGTCTGGCTGCTTCACTGAATTCTGCAAGGTCCTTGTGTCTGTGACATGTTGCTCCAGCATTGGGCAGACCAAGAGATGTTCCATTGTCTGTGGTACAGTTCCGCAATCACAGGCAGTGTTCCTGATTTGCTTCCAGATAGCCCCACTTCTGCAAGGAAACCTAGATCGGCCGGTTCTGGTTCTCAATCTGTTGAGACATACGCCATTCAGCCCATGAGGAGACAGCTCCATGGGGGGGGGGGGGGGGGGTGGAGATGCTCACAGGTTCAATACCAATAGATGTTATTTGGTTGATAGCAAGTCTTTCTTTCCACAATGGCTTAACTCTCTTAAACTCCTTAGAGGCTGTTTCAAGGGGGTTGGACTTTGCTTAAGAAACTCTCTCTGGATTTAAGACACATGTTAAACGGTAGATACCTAAATAACCCTTAACTGATTCAAACTCTCAAGTGCAACAATTCTATTTCTAAGATTCATTCATTATTTATTTCAAAATATCAATACGGATAGTATGTCAACTAATAATCCCAAAGACAAAAAGTAAGATATGGAACAAACTTTTCCCTGTAGATAAATCAGAATGCCAATACCCCTGAAGATATATTGACCTACATATCGGATCGTGCAAGGTATGGTGATGAAAAGTATCCTAAAATGCAAAGACTCTGGAATGTGAATATTGCGATATCGAGATCAATTCAAACAAATCTGCTACATTGTATAGAAAATTTGCCAAGAAGATCACACACAGTAACAGGGTACTACACTAGCCAAAAATAGAAGACGAAAGAGGACGATATGAACAGAGATAGCTGTAAAGATTCCTGTGCATGGCCATACAATGCGGACATTACTGCAATCAAGAATAAAATGTTAGTAAACGTTAGTAAATTAGTTATGTGCATTTCGCCCTGTGGAAGCCTTATTGCCTCGATTTCAAGAGATTCTCTGATAGGTCGGACACCTTGATGATGAACCTGGAGCAAACTCTTCTATTCTTTCCAGAGAGGCGTGTGTGTCTTATCTTTGGCCCACATTTTCAGCTGGTGCTGAACCTACTACTTTGCACTGATAAGTAGCAAGTGGAATTGTCTTTTGACAAGGGATCTTTGGGATAACCTAGTACAAAAAAAATAATTTAAAAATTAAACCTCTGGTACGAATTTGGATGCTGCAAATCTTCTCAGACTCATCTTTCACATACATCTGCTATTTTCCTGAGGTTTGTACTATTTTAGTGTAGCCATTTTTGTATCAAACACTTTCGGTGTGCTTGATAGCACCTGGCTTGTTGGCTTCATCACATCCTGTGAAAAAACGGAAACTGTTTGCTTTAGCAATAACCCGACAGAAAAAAATATCTTGCGACCTTGATGGCCACTTCCGCATAAGTCACGCAATTTTCCTTATGTCCTACTCATGTTTTGTCTATCCCTTTCTTTTATAACCCGTGAGATATATATTTTAGATGGTTTACTTTTACCACATCAACATAAACGCCCTTTTATTTTATATTTTAAAGGTGCGTGTTTCCGATTGTCCTTTGGGACCCCCTGATTTACCCGGAAGTAGTATCGATTTTGATATCAGATGAAAGGCCGTATTTTTCTCATTGTCGTCCTGAAATTTGAGCCCTCAATCCATTCATTCTCAAGATAATATGATGCAGGTTGAACCTGAAGGAGCGCTCAGATTCACTTGTTCTGTAATATTTTCCATAGAAAATGCCCGCAAGAATTCCAATTAAATCCTATTAGTTGATCTCTGACGGCACAAGTACAGTCATCGAGAAGGAGGATGTCGCTATTTTTGCTATATTGATTTGTTTGAAAGCATTAGGCCTATATGTGTTAGACTACCGGGTGTGAAGGTCAATCACTTCAATCACTCCACAGTATACCCCAAACTCATTACTGTATGTTGGCCTCCATTTTCTGATTAAAAAATATTTTCTCAATTTTATTTGAAGACAGAGATTTCTCAGGGAAAAAGTATTTTTGTTACTATAAAAGAGAGAAAGGGACTACCCCTAGTTTGTTTTGCTAAGTGCACCTGATTAGATTGCACAATGAGGGAAGTGGGAATTCCCCAAGGATGACTAATTAAGTTGTTTATGCTTTAAAAGATCAAAACCATTGCAAGATCGGAATTTCCCCATTTAAAGTTATAATTATATGAAGTGAGTGATGTAATTCGGTGCTGATTCCGATTGTTAGTAGCTAGTGTAAGGTTATGTGATGTATGAGAATGATGTAATGAATTGTTCGAAAGGGGAATCTATCCGTGAGTAGTTAAATACTATCAATGGAAGGACTCTCTGCCAGCCATCACTACTACCAAGTAGCTAGAAGATAGCTTAGTTTTTACTCTGCATTAAGGAGCAGACCTGTAAAAAACATAGTGCCAGGATTTAATACCAGTGAGCAGAGTTGCTGTAATTATTCTCTGTCGTCCTTTGAAGCAAAAGTGCTGGGAATCAAAATAGGATTCCAATTGTGGACAGATAGAAATCTTGGTAATTATCTTGGACTAAAATACTGTGGATTTATTATGTCGAGGGACTTAAGTTAACCTTGTCGTCTGAAGCTGCGGGACAAGATTACCTTCAGGCTGAGAAGATTCCCTTTGGAATATAATACCTGAGGAGTTTTGTAGAACTTGTGCGCTGTCATTTTGGGAGTCTGCGTCTGAGGACATAGCATCGGTGAACTGCAACGCATTTTCAACACAGGACACTAGTAAACCATAAGTAATCTTACTATTGGTATATGTAATGTTGTGTTGGACATACCAAATTCTTGAAACCAATACAAATCATTAAAGTCTGTTTATTATATAAATGTAGACAATTGTGCACAAGGCTCATTTATTGTGTTTGAAGGGTATTTCTGACCTTAGACGTATACGAGACGTCATAACGATACTGATCACGTTCCACCCTGCACTGACAATTTAGCATTGTGCATATGCATATTCAGCACTATAACTGCAAATGGTGACTTAGATGCAGGCTCTGGGGCATGCTCATATTAGTAGGCCCGCCCATTGCTCCAGGACTCTCAGTGCAGGGCAAGGCGACCATCTAATTGATTCTACTCAGTCAATCGTCATACACAACCCCTTGATGGCCTCCTGGGACCTCGGACTTTGCTAACTCCGTGGGAAACCAATTAAATGAATTTGGGGATTTTTTGTTTATGGCTGCAAGGGAGGGGGAAGTTTCTACCAGAAAATATTGTTCCCATATAGTGGGGGGTAGGTTGAAAAGCAATATTGCACATTTTTTTGAAGAGCGCCCACGACCCCAATTTTTCAAAAAAAAATAAGATTTTTACACGGTTTGCATTGGTAAATGGTAGTAAACAATACCTGTGAATGGTAAAGCTAAAGAATATCTGTGGTCTCACAAACGAAGGGAATTTGCAAGTAGAATAATTATTATCGGGCTCCCGATAATAATTCAACGGACTGCTGGAAATGGCCTTCCAATGGGAAATAGCGGAAAGGAAATAGCGCCATGTACGGTTTACCGTTCATCCATTAGTGTTTTATTGGTCAGGCAAATCAAGTAGAGGATTATTGCTCGAGGTGGCCTATGTTTCGCATGGACGGACATAAACGTAATATTTCCAGCTCTGCCGTTAAGTTCAATCTGGGATCCAAATTCTAATTCAAAATCGCTTTAATTTAGGATAAATACGCATTTTTTAGCATTCTCGTTTCGCGGTATAGTTTCCTATCCTAGACAATCACCAAAATATACCTGTTTTGCCAAAATATCAAATTTGAAAAATTGGGGGGCTCTTCAAAAAATGTGCCATTATTGTTTAAGGGATACGATGGGACATTTCCTTTTCATATACCATTAAATTAAAGGGTTATTCTTTTATTTACCAATTAAAGGGTCCTCAGTCTTTACCATTAAGGGTCATTCTTCATTACCAATAAAGGGTCATTCATTCAGTTACCAATTGAAGGGTCATTCATTTACCAATTAAAGGGTCATTACTTCATATACCAAATTAAAGAGGTCAGTCCCATTTACCAATTAAAGGGTCATCCTTTATTTACCAATTTTAAACTTTAAAGGGTCATTCCTTCATTTACCAATTAAAGGGTTCATTCATTTTTTACAGGGTTTCCATCATTTACCAATAAAGGGTCATTCATTATTTACCAAGTAACGGGTCATTCCTTATTTACCAATTAAAGGGTCATCATTCATTTAGCAAACTAAAGGGTCGTTCCTTGTTTACAAATAAACGGTCATTCATTTACCAATTAAAAGGGTAACATTCCATTTTACATATATTGACCAATTAAAGAGTCATTCATTTTCCAAATTAAAGGGTCATTCATCATTTACCAATTAAAGGTCATTCCATTCATTACCAATTAAAGGGTCACTCCTTCAGGTACCAAATAAAGGGTCATCCTTCATTGCCTATTACAAGGTCATCCATTCATTTACCAATTAACGGGTCATTCTTCATTTCCCAATTAAGGGGCATCCTTCAATTACCAATTAAAGGGCCATTCCTTCATTTATCACAAGTAAAGGGTTATTCCTTTGCAATTTAAGGGTCTTCATTTACAATAAAGGGTCATTCCATCATTATGAATTAAAGGGTCTGGTCATTCCAATCATTTACAATTAAAGGGCCCGTGCCATTGTTTACAAATTAAAGGCTTAATTATAAAGAGTAACGCCTGCGGTTAAGGCACATGATTTGGATCCATGTAAAGCCAGGGTTAAAAAAAAAAAAAAAAAAAAAAAAAAAAAACACTTCAATTTTCAATAAATACAATTTTGACTTTCATTTGACTCTTGACAATGTTGACCCTAAAGGGTCTTTGCTCATTGGGGAAAACATGAGTGAAAGTACTGGTAACGTTGGAAATCCCCAAAGGCCAAATCATCCAGCAGATTGTGTCGGGCCCCCCCTGGTTTAAGTCGTATTTAAGGTCTATCTACTTCGTAGCCGGGAATAGTATGACAGCTTTGTAACAAAAAAAAAAAGGTTATGCAACCAGCCTTGACAACGTATAAAAATTCATAATTTTTTCGTTCAAGATCTCGCTTTTACGCGTTAAACCAATGGCAACAACTAAATTATGATTTTTGGCTGAGTCCCTACCCTGAAGAAATTTTACAACAGCAGTCATTGACGGAAAATTTTTTACCGGGGTTGTGTTATATGATTTGTCGTGTTTGAAGTGTATGGTTTTTTTCTCTGGACTTCCTCTTTTCTGTCATCTCAGACTCCGTATAAAGCTGACCTGACTGCTGCTGCAGTACGTGAGGTCGCGGGTTATAATGGATGCATGGCCCCAATCGTAGAATAGGGGCCTCATAACCACTAACACTTAAACAGTGTGAACTGATATCATGATATTGGAATAATGTTGGGGCACACAAAAGCGCAAGAAACGCAGTTGTGTGTATTTTGCATAGCGTGTACAGTAGATTCGTACTGTAAATGCTTGGAGGCAAAACGATAACCGAATAATTTCCACCCGTATTTGGTGGTAATCGACAAAAGTGTAAGCATAGCAAAGGCAGGCTAGTCGGTGCTTTACCAGGGCCGTGTGCTAATAGGCTAGGTTTACTAATAAATGATATGTTAACACAGGAGCATGCAAACAGACCCACAACTTTACAATATCATATCAATGTCATGTCACTGGTCCACTGGTTGTGGCAATAATAAAGGGGATTACGTGATACAAAACTTCGTAAAGCACAGACCTAGGCCTATATAGTTGAGAAGAAACTTGTCTCAAGTGTCCAAATGTAGTATGTGCACCTTCTACTTCCAACTTCGGATCGTGCAAAGATTGGCGGGGCATTCTATGTTGGCGAGGCCTAGCCCTCCGTCACCATTTTCCTTTTGGATTTGATCCTCGAAAAAAGCCAGAGCCCAGAGGATTTTTTTTTTAATTAGTTGATTCTGATGATGGCAGGTACATGTGATATGAGCAATGCCATTTAGGAGGTACCATTATAATCTGCATCGTGTAACCAAACTGGAGTTTAGCCTAGCCTAGGGCCTGCCTAGCCAGCCTAGCCTAGCATAGGCATGCTAGGCATTAGGCCAGCAGTTTGTGTTTAATAAGTATTAATCGCAGCTAAAAAGGTGAGATAATGATTAACACCTGTCCTTAATAGCCCGGGGTTGCTTGGTTTTCCGCTACGATTAGCCCTGTTAGGGAGTTAGGTACGGACGAGTGCAACGCTACCTGTGAACGAGCTACTGTCCTAACAGTAACAATAACAGGCCTAAAATCACATGAACTGCGCCGGCTGTTTTTGACATGGATTTGGTAGCCCCTAAGACTTAGTTATGACATGGACAGAAACAGGATGCCTAGGCCTTTATACTCTGTTGTAAAGTTACTAACTGTCATGACTGCAACAACTACAAATGTACCACAAATGACAATAGAATGAAATAAGAGAATTCATTTGCATTTGCCTTGTTTGCTTTCGGTTTCACGATTCGTTGAGCGACCAGCGCCAACCTTTTCATGACCCTTGTGACCCTTAAAGCTTCAATTAATGCCCTTGATTCCCATTCTGAAAAAAAATATGAAAAGTTGGAACAATAAAAATTATTGATAACCTGCCAACCATGAAATTCGCCAACGCCAGCCAATCTGTGTTGTGATGCTGCCTGCTAGTATGAGAAGAACGATCGATTTGCACGGCTGTGTTAAGACCAGGTTAAGTCTGATTATCACCCTGCAGCACTGTGGTACAAGGACGGTGTTCCGAATTTTAACATTTAAAACGTCAATGACATCGGCCGCTATGCAGACATTTATTTACGTCACTGGTTTCATTATTCCAAGAATGATTTTAAAAACATCAGAAACCTTATCATAGGTTTAATGTTAAGAAAAACATAGTACATTAAAAACTAAAATGGTTCGATGAAAACATAAATAGTCCACAGACAGAGAGTGTGGAGTATTATATAAGTTTTGTTGAATATCGGACTACAAATTAAGTACAATTTTTAAAAAAATGGGCCTGAATTCCGTTTGGTTCCCGTAGATATATAACGCCCGTTAGAGTTAAAAGGTAAGAAACGAAAAGGGGGAACCAAATGAGGGTTCGGTTATTTATTTTTAAACCTGGTCCGACCCAACTATATAAGCGCGGGCAAACGCTAGCTGATTGAATGGGAGGGTCATAAAAGCGTATGGGGTCAAGCTGGTTAATAAATCCGGTGGTATATGCGTAACACTACCCACAAATAGACAAGGCCAACTAGAACCCAATGGGATTCCACCTAGTTTAACGGGAAGTTGGAGTGGTGTAGGTACGATGTGGGTCACAGTCAGCCAACGTCTACTCTCCCGATCAACAAAATCACTGAACGCGTTAGCAAAAAATATCCCTATCAATTACAGTAATAATTGTCAACTGGTATACATATCAGTGAGGAATATCAGACCAATTACTGTTGACTGTACTTGTCGAAATAGAACTGCAATAACGCCAACGGACAGCCAATCATCACTATCATCACTAAAAGTGTTGTGTTTAGGCCTATGAGTATTTTGTAGGGAGTACTTTTTTGATATTTGGGCATATATAACACGTTCCTGATAGTCACATCCGATGCAACTTTCTATTTTGTGAATGAAAATGTACAATTATAGGCTATATAAATTAATAATGCCCCTCCGGGGCCCCATGCATGCAATTGCACAGCAATGCAGATGCTTTAATTTAAACATACCCCCCCCCCCCCACACACACCACACACCCGCCACCCCGGCGAGATCAGCAAACACGTTGTTACATAATTGTTAGTCTGCAGCAGTTTTGGGCCGACCTTGCTAAAGTCTACAGTGAAAAAACTGGCAAAAACGCCGATGTATGACGACGTGCCTCTCATGTACCCCTGCCATGCACCGGCCACATGTGTAAGAGGTCAGGGGTTATAGCATACCAGTACGTTTGTACGTGGATACATATTCCTCACACGGGAATGCAGTGGGATGGAATGCAAGGGGTTATGGGTTGGGGTTTTTA
>JAMKCH010030211.1:0-17661 GCA_023653785.1 Ophioderma brevispina
ATATAAATTTGAAAAGTATTCAAGTCAGAACAAGACACCCTTTACACAAGAAATAGGAATACTAATTCCAAACTCAAACTGCCAATATAACCTTAAGAACAAATGCAGTTGGGGTTATTTAAGCCTTTCGGACCGATAGAACGCCTGAGCGTTTCTTGCAAATAAATAAATACTTGAAAATACATTCAGATACTATTTTGGTATCTCAAATGTGGAACAATCCAAAAGATGAAGTTTGGTATAATTTTCACGTTTATAATGTGCTTTACAACTTCGGGCAAGGCGTTTTACCATGGAGAATGCATGTGAATTGATATGCTGAGAGATCTAGACATGTCTTTAGGTGACAGTTCAAAAATGAAATCCTAAAATTAAATTCGGGTCGAAAGGGTTAAATCAACAATTTGGTCTAATGATTATGGTTCCTTTAATGAAATGTCACAAACGTTCTAAACAAAGGATTTCGGAATGGAAGAATGGGACCAGTTTTTTGTCCAATGGGGCAGACGCACTCGAGTATACTTGGTGCTCTCTTAACATTTATTAACTCTATACGGCCCATACTCTTTTTAAAACTTTGTTTTTTTTTACGTTGAACGTTTTTGTGGTAGATATAGACTGACACGTAAGAAGTGCATGCAACAATGCGTGTTTAGTTGTGCTTGCAAAAATATTATAAAAAATATCTATGTGGATCATTCAAAAAAGTTTTCTTGTGAAAGAGGCGGTTGCATACAAAATAGATGAACGGACCACTTCTCTTAAACGCACATTAAATAAAAGAGCCACTACGCGATTGTCAGCCTCGATCCAACCACTTATAATTACCCCGTGAAGTTTTGGAACCACTAGAATATTTTTATTTTTCAACATATACTATTTGCGGAATATTTAGGTTGAAATCTGTTCAATTATGTGAGCAAAATGCGTGCTCGATGCTTCGTTTGTAAAAACAAACGAACACTTGCGTGCTCGATGCTTCGTTTGTAAAAACAAACGAACGATATAGCCTCTCTTCTCAAATTGTAAAGAAAATAACTTCAAGAGTTTGATATCACTTTTAAGACCGCATTATATGCACAGCATGTGGGTCTTATCTCAAATTGTTTGAAAATGTTAGCAAAGACCAACATACGACAAACTACTCATTTATACACCAATCCATACACAGTTAATTTAAGCAGTTGAGAACTGAATAACCCGGTTATTTAAACAAGTAGGCCTTTTTCTCTCACTCTGTGTGTCATTAAAATAGACGCACTCCTAAAAGGTGCAACGAGAGATTTCAAGTCATCTATATTCTTATATTTTGTGTTATGTAGTGATTTCATATAGATTAGACAGGACACTCAATAGATCCCCTATCTTTTATTTGGCTTCAGAAATAACTTAAAATGAAAACAAGAGGTGATTTGCATATGCTTATATTAAAGTCTGACTCAGAGATTTTGAAATATAATTGTGTTCAGTAATTAAAAATAGTTATCTAGATTTAAAGCTAGTCACCTAAAATGCTTAATTCCAAAGTTAGAGATGGATCGGACAGTTCGTTTTCATGCAGTAAGCATTTATGTACAGTATAACAGTGCCATAGGATACTGTGTATAACAAATATTCCGGATCCGAAAATTTATGACAAAGTTGTGATTTTCTAAATGAAGGACTTCGATTTGAGCTTAGTTATTTCACACAGTGACAAGTACATGGACAAGCATTATGTATATGCAAAAAACTCGATTTGTTTGAAAAATGAGTGCGCCCTCATCGGGAAATCTCTGAGTCATCCTTTAAATAGAAACATGGCTGAATTTTCGTATTTGCTTCTATAGGAAATTAGAAATTTCGCAATTTTTGTACCAAAGAAAGGGTTATCGGCTTAATCCTTTCAGATGGGGATTATAGAAGCTGATAGTAAGCTTTGCACCAGTGCAAAAATGTTCACATTTTTAGTGACACCTGTTGAAATCTCTCGTTGCACTTTTGACGGGTAACATTGTTGCATTTATCTTCTATTTACATATTATAAGTTGGACACTATCAGGTTGAATAAAACTCCAAATAAATGAGGGATGAATTAACATAGATGAAACCAGATAAATGCCCTTTTTTGAATCGTTTGTCACGTCAATGACATTTTCTGCGCGTTATCACGTGCAAAGCATGTAATAACTCGAGTGTTCTTTTTGTGATGTTTTGAGCATGTTTGAAGGTAAAAATATTGTCACACCAAAAGAGCCATTTGTGGGAAAAGCCCATCTTTTCGCAAAAATGGCAACAGTTATGTTTAAATTGCCAAACATGAACCGAAGTATAATTTCCCCAGAAATGACCCTTTTCAAAATACAACAGGTGATTTTCAACCTCAAGTCGTTTTTGCGCGCTTTTGTCACGTCATATGAGTTGTGGAAGAATTTTAAACCCTGCCCAAAACCATAACCCCTCTCCTCAACACTACCCACCTTTTTATACATTTGTTTGGTTATGTCATATGTTCATTTCAAAAACTAGTTGAAATGCAGATTCTAAATATTTCAGTTCTAGCCCACTTCAACCCAACCACCATTCTTACCATGATGTTGGTTGGCTAAAATAATCACATGCGGTCCATTCTGTCCAATCGGCAGGTAGTATACTCAAGAGTTAAAGTCATCGGGAAGGTGATCACAAATGCCAAGTGTGATTGTTCCCGCCGGATGATTTTAGACATAATTTTGACAGACACAAAGACAAATTCACAATCCACTCTGCAGTTTACACCTAGATTATTTTATTTAAGATTTATCAGGAGCAAAGTACTGAACATTTTATCCAAATTACATTAATGACATCAATGAAGTAATTACACCGATTGAAGCACATTTTCGGCAGCTTAATACAAGTGTTTCTATCAGTGATTTTTCCAATAGAATCAAAATACCGGACATTTGCAGGAATAGCTTAAAAGTGAAGAATAAGTCTGTAGAATTCTCATAAGTTACTTTTGAAAATGAAGAATTTACAGAAAAGGGCAGTGTTCAATTACGTGTTACAGTAAGTGCCTGAAATAACCAAAATTTCTAATTTTGTCCTTAATAGGTTGCTTCTGGTCCTATCATTTGCAGGGTATGTTATGATATCTGTACTTGTTACAGACATGCAAATATCTGATTTTTGATATATTTTTTTTTTTAATTTCTGAATGAGCAAATCACTGATAGTGCCTTTACTTTGATCTTCAAATGACCTCATCAAATTCCAAGAGTACAATAAAACACCTGGGATCCTGGCAGTTGTGGCATTCTACTACAGGTGCCTGGATTGTTATTCTGGAATGTGTGGAGCATATCTCACGTCACCATAGCTACCTTTTCCCGCCAATTTCATACTCTTTATTGGGCATGTGAATGAGGAATGTTGTCCACCTGTCTTTATGTAAGTGCATGTTTTCAAAGAGCATACTGGACAACTGCCAATGTCCAGATGTTCTTTTCAAAAAGTATTCATTTAGTGTAGCATCTAAAAATGCATCCAGTCTGCACAAATTCCAAATACTACTACTTTATTTCCTTGATTTTATTTTTTCTTTATTAAGATTATATATTACATCAACTGTTGAAAGCACATACATTAGAGTAAAAATATACTGATTAAAATAATACCTCAGGCAAGAACTGATCAACCCCCAAAAGGCAAAATTATTGGGTGCTGGAAAAATCATGTGCAAAGAAATTCTGGCATATCGTGTAATCTTTGTTGTCATCTACTGATAAATATTATGGGCATAATTACTTTATACTCTTTGCACCTACCTGTATCACATGCTTTATTATTCCATTAATGGAATAAAGCACATGATACAGGGTAGCTGCAAATGGTATGATGAAATTAGGCCAAAATAAGTTTTGTGCATTGAAGGTTAGAGTCATACTTGAGCTGACATATCATGTTGTATATGGGAAAAATACTGTCTTAGCACATGCTACAATGCTAAAAGGGGGCTGAATTGCACTTTACAGTTCACAAACCTCCAAGATACAGAGGTGGGTATACCTAAAACTGTGTTATAAAGACATTTAAAACTTCTGCTAAAATGCACTTAATCCTACTTACAACCTATGCATTAAAATATTAGGGATTCCTTCCTTTCATCTTCCTGCAGGTACTAGAACATACCCATTATATAAGTACACATTTTCCCCTGCATGTTCTTAAATTTGTGACCCACTCTTACAAACCCAGGAACAAGTCCCAGTGACTTATTCCTCATTTGCTCAGAGCCAGTCAGAAATATCTAAATCCCCAGTTCAATCATCTTTAACAATAAAAGCAAGTATGACTTTAGTTGTCTTTTTATAGACTAATCCTAAAAGCCAATTGATGGATTTTAAGTCTGACAAAAATGATGTATCCCATATGCTCTTGCATCTCTGGTGGTATTCTTTGCTTTTAAGCATTGGTACTTGAAAAAGACAAAAGACAGGAATGCTAACCATCACCTGTGCTTCATGTAGACAGTTGTCTACCCACTATGGTTGGGCGAGTATGAATAGCGAGGCATAACAAATAAGGTCTTGCCCACTGATTGATTTATTTCTTATGTGATTAACTGGCATTCACAACATTTATTGCAAAAAGGGGTGTTTGTCACTGCACTTGTTCCTGGGTTTGAAGTAGTGGATCACATTTCTTCCATACCCCAGCTTAAATAGTGAACACTCCCGGGAGCACTCCTTTGCATCATTTGAAACGTTCTGTATTAACTGGTGTTGTTGTATGACCTGCCTAAATTAGGAGTTAATCTATCTAAAATACCCCCAAAGTATCCTTCCCTGAGCACTACATGCCTTTAAAAGAGCAATTCTGATTGGCTAATTACATCATATATTCATTTTAATAGCCAATTGAAATGTTGCTTCCAAATATTGAAGTTTTAATGTGCCATATTGTCCAAATCTTTAAAACAACAAATTATTTTAGTAGATTCAACCCATCGTGTCACCTCTAGTACTTTTCCAAAGGTATTGGCATTGGATGAGGGGATGTGCAGTGGATGGAAATTAAAATTCCATGTTAAATCTATTGAAACATGTAGTCCGAGTAGTAGAGAAAAATCAATTCTGTGCTTAATGAAATCACTCAAGTCAACGTAAACGCATTTATAGCTACATTACTAGTAACTCTAAATACATACTTACTACTCGTATTTGCTTAAGTGGTATTCAATTTAATAGGTGAGTTGAACGTTACTGACTTTTGAGCGCCCATGCTTTGGATCCAAAGGAACACATAAGTCTTTGGACTCTATGTAAACATGAAGACCGGTGTAGAAGTAATTATGGTCCGGCGTACTCATAGTCCAGGAACAAAGGTGAACAATAGGGCAATTGATTCAGTTGACTCTTCACATAACATTAGTTTCACACTTAATTCCGTTATCGTCTATGGAGCCCCGGACTGTGGTTCCCGCCAGACTATATCTGCTTTCACACCGGATTATCAAAGTTCGTTCATGAAGCAGATGAATCGAGCCACATATTCTGCCTCCTCTCCCAACTAATCGACGCTGTCCAAAACTTTTCCTCCGGTGACACGATGGGTTGAATACTATAGTATTAATTTATTACCACTAAAATATTCCTCTACACACCATATAAAATATTACAAGTTAACTTGGGATCTACTACAATCTAAGTTCACACATTCACATGGACAAACACTTATAGGGTGCTTTTGATTGAAAAAAAGTGCATACAATGCAAAAAATAACAAACTCATGTTAATTGAGAGAATAAAACTTGTATGACCCTGACTTTTGCTTTTAACATGAAGTGGTAAGTGTCACAATTGTGAATATCAAGTACATATGCAAGTATACAATTCATTTTGTTAGAATAAATCAGAATTAGCTATAGGTCCAGGTACAAAATATATCAAAATTAAAGTTGCCCTCATTTGGGGCAGCTTTTCAGCATACAAAATGCATATGATATGGTATGCATGGTACAGGAATCATAAATGCTACTTGGCAGCAAATGTGATGTCCAAAATATGATCAGACTGATAAAATACTAAATTGCCAATTATAAATATTTCACCGGATTTGCTACTGAAGGAGAAATTCAGAGAAGTGATTACCCACAAATCAAACCCAGGACTCGTACAAGATCAGTGCCTAGCTATTCCTCCATAGGAGCTATAGACAGGAGGTATTATTTTGATTCGTAAGCGGTCACTTAACCCATCTGTTTTCTCCTCACGGTTGCCTGAAGTAACTCTGGCTAAATATGCAAGTATAACCACCATTCTCACTTACCTTCATATATTTTCATACTAAATTGATCTAAATTCACATGATTCAGTAAGGAATAGAAAATACAATTTTACAAAAAAAAAATACATTTTTAACCTAACCATATACAAACAGGATACAAATTCTAATTGTACACTGCACCTAAGAAGTAGGTATACACCTCCAAAATATCCACCTGAATTTAAAGACAATGAGCTGAGCTTACAATTTCCCCATTTTCAATAAAAAGATTTAATAGACTTAATAACAAAAACCTGATTTCTATTATACAAATGTTTAGAAGTAAAAAGAAATCTGTGCAGTAGTATATATAAGAAGTTTTATCAAAAACCTCCAAGTAAAATAGAGAACTTTAACAGAATGCTCTCAGTTAAAAAAAGCTGATGCTCCATTTTATGTTGACCAAATTTGGAGATATTGTGGGCAGCTGCATCCACTTTGGTAGTAGATGATGGCATCTACAGGCACATGGTACAGGAGATGAACTGAAATGTTAAATCAGAGATTTATGTCAAATAATTAACTTAAAACCCTTGCAGACCTAAATGGATAAAAAAACATGCTAGAAATGCTCACGTCTGTAATAGGTTGTTACAACATAGTGAAATGGTTCAAATGTTTTTGGGCTCATATCGAAATTCCGTTCCAGAGGAAGCGCCGTGAATCTAGATTGCTTTCCGTCCGTGTGTTTTCTTTTGTTAAAAAGCTGGTAAAATCCCGGGTAGATAGTAACGTGTTGTTGATGTAAAAACAAGCGGCCGACTCCTGGGTTGATTAGACATGTGGAACTAATTATCATTTGAGGTGACTGCTATATTCATATCAGCCTTGACAACCTGCTTTTCAATCCACTGTCGACCGTAAACAAAATAGGCTCCCACTCTCCGGCCACTACATAGGAACGCACCAATACGGCTGATAAAATAGGTTCCCGCTTTCCGGACTTAGCAATGCACCAATACGGCTTACAAAATAGGCTGCCGCTTTCCGGCCACTACATCGGAACGCACCAATACGGCTGATAAAATAGGTTCCCGCTTTGCGGACATAGCAATGCACCAATACGGCTTACAAAATAGGCTCCCGCTTTCCGGCCACTACAAAGCAACGCACCAATACGGCTGAAAAATAGGCTCCCGCTTTCCGGCCACCACATAAGAATTTACATAGCAAGGCATCAATACGGCTGCTCCGAAAGAATTTGTATAATTATGTCTCCTGTACAAACGAATTAGTATAATTTTTGACTGATGATCTGTTGCCGTCAACAAAGGTGTCGCCCCCCCGGGGGGGGGGGGGGGGGGGGGGCACTTGTATGCAAAGGTGGATATGATGCGTGAACAAGAAAAGCATCTGAAATTACTCGTAACTCATGCAACAACAGCGACTTCCAAAATCATTTCAGTGCAAAATTGTTACCGTGCAACCTTCTCCGATTCTGGAAAATCACGAACCGTAGAAATATATTCTGACAAGATGAGCTGCCGAACGAACACGATTAAAATCTTCCCAGTGCAATGGGGTGGTTTCAAATTTCCCTTGCCCGTAATGCTTGGCTAATGTTATGCAACCTTGAAAAGGCTGGGTTCATCAATCGCCCGTGTTTTTGATCAACATTAAAGTGGGCGGCTTTCCCGGCGCCTTCCTTGAATTTGCGTGACGGACGCTTATCGGAGGGATTCCAGTGGCACTCCCCCCACATTCCCGTGTAAGATTTTCGATAGGGGGCCCTGTATTAAATTTAATTAAAAATGTTGTATTTTGGATGATAAAGAAACAGCTTCAAAAATGCATGCTTTACCACAAATAATAAAAGTAACATGTAAAAACAGGTAAAACTTGCCAATTTGCTTAAAATTTTAATGATTTGAAAAGGGCAAGTGCTTTACAAGATCTTGGTATTTGAATTAAAGTGCTGTACCCAATTTCAGAGTATTATTTGGAATTATAATTCCAAAATTTCATTCGATTCTGACGTCCCACTTTAAATGTGAGCAGCAATTATGTACTTACATTACAATAAAGGTCAAAAAAAAAACCAAAAGGTTATCTGTTTCATCATCTTCCCCCGCGCACATGGCATTAACATAGATTTAGTGCCATACACGGGCTCGATTGTAGAGGGTTTTACATGCACAAATTCATGTTAACTTGGCTCTGTGCATCAGATTTTCCTGTGCATGTAAAATTTTGTAATTTTTCCGGCCAATTTTGAGGAAAAATTAGGGTTGTGCATGTAATTTTATTTTCTAAATCGACGAACCCTGTTTAGTGTGTAGCTCTAATAGGAGCGGTGATTATTTACAACTTAGTTTGATTTACGTAGATACTCAGTTTTTTTTTTCTTAACAAAAGTGTTTCACAATTTTGGAACTGGGCATCGATATTACACAAAACCCCATCAAGCACCTACCCTAACCAGTCTTCCATAGAGGACGTGTATTTACCCGGTACAAGCCTCTTGAAGTTGATGTTGTATTAAGAACGAGTTGAGTGACATTAGGCGATACAACTACTCTTTAGTTGAAATCGATGGTCTAGTGACAACACTTTTTTCTTCTTCTGCCATCGAGTCGCATTATTTAATGCTGACCAGTGCGAGCAAAATTACCAGACGGAAATTCACATTTCATTAAGTCCATGGTCAGCAGGTAAACTGCTACGAATTTTTAATACTAAGTTGCCGAATTCATAGGGCTATATGACTGGAACCATACAAATAAAAGAAAAGGTGGAACTGTATTATGTTATATTGTGTTTTTTTTTCATTGTCGATGTTTATTTTGTGCCTTGAAAATAAGAGTGGGGCATTGGAGTGGGTGGCATATATGTGTATTGCTAAAAACAACCATGGCACGATTCAAGAAAAAATGATACTAGTATTTTTTTGTAGTCATGAGGCTTTTTTTAAAAAAAAAAAAAGCACAGCACATATTTTTTTAGCCCCAAAAGAGCCGAGATCATGACTTTTTTGGCCTAAACCATACCTAGATTGTTTGTGGTTAGCGGAAATTTGTACAACACGTATTAGTATCATGGATGGCAAAGAGTCCAGTAAAAAATAATTGTGGATAATAAGAGAAATACAGGTTTCTTCTTTTTTTCTTTCCAAAATCTCATGTCTGGTGAAGGTCAAGGCTAGATAAGGTAAACCCTTATAAGCCAAAAAACAAATGACTTACAAGACGGCCGCCAGCCGTCTTGTTCTGTTTTGATGGTTCTTCTTTCTTTCTTTCTTTCTTTCTGTCAACACTTCACCTGCGTCTATTTAGGCATCATTGACTTATTTTCTGATTAGACTTAAATCAAATGACCGCTGACCCTCCATATGCATATGACTTTGACCCTGTCTGACCTTTGACCTGGCCACAGGCAGCAAATATGTAATTTAATTGTCAAATTAATCTTCTTCTCAGGATTACGCCGATATCAGACAAACTGGTTCAGAAGGACCAGACCCTTGCTTCATATAGGGGTTTCAGGGATACGATTCAAAGTCATTAAGGGGGTCATTTCCTTTTTGAAAAAAGAAAGCCAAAAATTGGTGAACAATATTCAAAATAATCGCTGTCCTTACAAATTAGCGTAACAGAGTGCGTCAGTTAGAGCACATGTATGTTACTATGGACATGTCTTTGGGTTGTCCACAGTTTCAGGATCAAGGTCTTAAGGGGTCACTTCACGGTCAAAAAAAAAAACCAAAATATTCCAAAGCTTCAAAAATTTTTATCTCAAAACTCAAACTTATTACAGTGACTTAAGTTACATAATGCATTCATTTTATCTGCGTATGCAAGGTATTTTTATTTTGGAGGTCAAGTCATTTAAAGGTCTTTCCGGTTTTAAGGTAATTAATTTCAAGAATTTTTAATCTCCAGACCAAGCAATAGAGATTTTTTTTTATTGTTGGTAACAATGCATTTTTGCTTGGTCCTCTGCATTGTTTTTTTTATACCGGGACAAAGGTCATTAAGGGGTCAAAAGGTCACTTTTCCCAAAAATGTTAAAAATAAAACCAAATATGGATTTATCTCAGCCTATAGAGGACAGATAAAGAGCCCGTTATTACTAAACAGTGATGTAACATAATAGTAGAAGAGGTCTCATGATCGTCTCGACGCCAAAGGTCAAAGTTCAAGTTCAAAGGTCAAATTATTAAAAAGCAAGCCGATTGAACTGAATTTGACAGGAATAATCCATCGGGATATCGTGAATAGAGAAAAATCAGTGACCTATTCGTGACCCAGGGGTCCAGTTATAGAGCTGCAAAGGTCAAATCCCTGACATTCTTGGATTGAGTTGAAAACTCAATATAATTGATCCTTTTAAAGTTGTTAACACGTAAAAATACATTACTTTAAGACATTTGTGCATATTGGTGAAGTTTACAGGGTCAAAGGTCAATTCACCTCATCGTGTCATTAGGGATCACCATCCATATCCCAGTTTATATGACGTCTTGGTAAATTCAGAGATCTTTTCACAGGTCTAGTTTTTTTTTGGCATTCCTCCTTTATAGTTTAATGGTACATGGCATTTCCCTTTTTTCCCTCTGCTAATGATTCTAAATTTTGAGCCACACCACCCATATATCTTTTAAACAAATAATACTCTCGCAAAGTTACAGCATAAATGAGGATTTTACGGAACGTTAAACCTGTATGTATTCATTTATTCCACAAGGCAATTAAAATAGCCATATGTTCATCAGGCAATCTACACACACACACAACAATGGCTAAAATACATGTGATTATGCATTACATGAAGTGAGTGGAGCATATAATTTTCAACATTTTTATTTTGCTTTTTTCGTTTTATTTATATAAAAAAAGATTTGACTTTATACTGGTAGTTCAGTTGGCTGGCAACAGATCCTTACAGGCATTTTGGGAAGTTCAGATAATACCAGAGGGTGTTTTTAACCGAATCCCATAATGCTTTTCGCCTATACCAACTGTACTAAACACATGTCAGTACTTCGGGATAAATATTGTTATTCAGATCGAATCATTGCGCAAACTCTTGTTTACATTTTACACATATGTTTCTGGCATTCATGTTATCAAATACATCAATATGTGCCATTCACAAGTCTAGAGTATCATCCCCAGTGGCGTCAATTGTCATTTTTTTTTTTTTTGTGATGGGATTTGGTTTAAAATAGGTAAATATCCTAGCAAGAAACAGGCCTACAAAATATGAAACTGTTGTTCTCTACACCTATATACCGGACGCCTCTATCGTGAAACATACCATGGTTTTGATTTACTAGGCTGTAGCCATTACCTCAGTATAAAATAGTGTGCCCGGATTTTCCCATCTAACCATGTAGTACTTGTGTCCCCTGTGGGGGAAACCTAATTTTTTCAGACTTACATAATTTTCTGGAACCTAAAATACATTAAATTCATGTTTATCTGGACTTTTGACTTCGCAAGAAAAAATTCGAAGACTCATATACTGCGTGTATATCAACTTTTGTAGTAGTACTTGTGGCCATATGCCTACTTCGAAAAAGTGGTACATTTTTTTTCGTAAAAGTGGACCTACCCTACCCCCCCACAAAAATCTTTGTTTTTTATTTGCTTGTCAAAATTTGTCTTAGTTTTGAAACTCCCTCCAAAGTTCAGCAAAAGTTGACTTTTTTCCCCTTTGTTGGCACCCCCCAATTAGGATAACTGCCATAAATGGAATACTCATAACAAAATGTAGGCTGTTGAGTGAGATTGATGATGACATTATATTTAATGGAGTAGATGTATGAAATTGTTAATATAACACATTCCCCTCAAAACACTTTAGAGACTTGTGCCCTTGAAATATAACCACATCGCCCTTAGAACACTTAGAGACTTGTGCGCCAGTGATCTATAGGAATAAAAAAAAAAAGCCTTTTAAAGGCACTTCGGGATGATGTCCTAAAGTACAGGGGAGTAATTTTTTTTCTTGAAAAAAATTTGGGTTCGTTTCTTTAAATTACTTTAAAGGTGCATTTCATGATTGCAGCACCTTCTGTTTTATTCATTTTTCACTAGATATCCTTGAGAAAAGCTTATTCACAACTTTTAGGTGATCGCGACTTTGCGGTTTTGTGTTATGAGCAAATACTCGCTTCCCACGGTCCCATATACCACTGTGCTATAATTTCTGTCCATTTATGGAATTGCAAATTTCTTACAGAAACGACCGAATTTGCACGTAAGGTTTGGTATACACGGATTACTAATAAGCGGTTCAGAAGATATAAAAATTGCAGCTTTTTAATGGTAAGTCGGGGGGAGGAGCGACGAGCTTGGGGTATTCACGAAATGCCCCTTTAAAATGCCTCTTAATCATTTAATTTATTATATTCAGCATACAATACACACCACACCCACACCCTCTCTTTCACACGCACGCACGCACACACACACTACATTGTTACAGGGTGTATGGGGGTGGTAAAAATGATATTGTGGCTCATAAGGGCAACTACCACTTCAATTTATCATTGCAATATTTAGGGCCCAACTCAAAAAAATTAGAACCCTTTAATTAAAACACAACAACATCAATACCAAAATCAATTTTGGAGGAACTTTAGTACAATATTGTGACATTAAAAAATCATGGAGTAATAATTCTGCATCAGTTTAAAGCTTGCAATTTGGAGATTTCAAATCTGAAATATCTCAAGGAGTGAATTTTACAACATTATGTTCATTTTGCAGAAACGGATCACAAAATGAATGCCTAAAAAAAAATAACATTTTGACAGTGATTGTACACAACAAGAAGGAATCTAAGATGCAAGTGCAGATTTTGAAGGTGATAAGGAAATGAAATGAAAATATTAAAATACATAAACTGGATGCAGAGACGTGAAAGGAAAATAAAAATTATTTTATAGCAAAACTATTGTATAACAAAATGATTTTAAAGCAAAATTAAATTATAGCAATTATTTATAAACCACATTGATTTAACTATAAACTCAGGGCTCAATTTGACACTTAAGCCTGGATTTTATAGAGGCAACAGTGGAAGGTGAATAGCAAGAACTCAGGCAAACATCGACAACATGAGAAGGGCACTCAAAAAAAAAAAAAAAAACAAGCATGAGCTGAAGAAGGAATGCACTAGACTTGACTCCACATTCTTTAACCATCTCACAAGTTTGATATGGGCTGACATCCATACCACATCTAGTCAGGGAATGCACTCCCTCTAAATGATCTTCCAAGAGGGGAGTGGCTTACTGCAACTGGCTTGTCAACCATCATAATAGTTTTTCCTAGTTATCACCACGTAGTGCCATAGCTAAGATTTTGATATATGGGGGGCAGTGTCGCATCTGAACCAACAGAAAACCAGTGGGGTCAGGTGGGGTCCAGGGTTTTATATGCTTTAAAAGTCTTCTGAGGACTATTTCTAGCACGATTTTGTACAATTTACTTGTCGCATGCTGACCATTGAACCTTGCCAGCAATCCGGCATGCAGGCGCCATGACCTGAATTCTTCAAATGAACCAATGGGCTAATCTCAACCGACAAAATCAAATATTGGGGAGCGGTGGACACATATGGAACACTCTCATAAAGCATTAAATCTCATGTGTGAGCTAAATCCGTAATGTGACCTTCCTGAAAGATTGAAAATTGTATGATTGAAAAGGTTTAAATGTCGCTCCCTAATCGCATATAGAAATCTAGACCCGGTCAATATATTGAGCCCCAACTAACTATCAAATTATTTAACTGCAAAATGGTACACATACATGTAAAATTATACAGACAGGGGCAGGTACTATATGCACATCACACTACGGATGAACTGCAAGGTGAGAGAGAAAAATGAAAATTAATGAGCCTGTTATATAATATCACACTTCAAGGCAAATTATTCAAAAACAAATTATGTTTTATAAATTCATCTAATGAAGCCTGATTTCCTTTCCAATGTTGACTGAAACATATGCATTTCCCTTCTGAGAAGTGGAAGTCCCCAAATACCTATTTTTAGCACCCCTAAAAGATGAAATGGTCTCACCAGTGACCCAGGTCAACCCTGTACGACCATAGGCTCTTCATTAATTCCTCTTTGCTCCAAGCCCCACACGGACGCGCGTACAATCATGCTGTGGGGCGGGCCTGGAAGTGGGAAGTAAAAATTGGAAAGGAATCAGGCTGCAGTTAGATGATTTATAAAACATAATGTGTTTTTTTGAATAAATCATACACTGAACTGATTCCTTACACCATTTTTGACTGAAACATATGCATTAACCCCCGTTTAATGAATTATTTTCAATCAACACCAGACTGACTCATCAGTCGGAGGGGGAGCAGATATTAAGAGCAGCCAACAGAGTGCAGCCAAAGGGCAAAGGAACTACACTAACATAAAGTAACATAGTTATAGGCCTAAAGGAATAACATAACACATCGGGGACAAAGATGCTCACCTGACAACGAAACTCCGAGGCGGAGAGTCATAGTCGGCAACAGGCTGGGAGAGAGATTTATGTAGTAGTGAGTGTGAATTAGTGTGTTCTGCCAGGGAGTGACCTCGCAACGTTCTCTTGGGGAGTTTGTACGTTTCGGTAGTACACTGACGAGAACGTTGTGGGAGCGCTCCACGACATAGCATCGCAGATTTCGGCAATACTGATTACGCGGTGATAGGCCCATGACGATCGCGATATTACGAACTGAATGGGCTCGAGCTTGGGAAGCTTCTATGGCAAAAATACCAACTCTGCATAAGGGGATCGAGGAAGCTCTAAACAAACAAATTTCACTTCGGTGGTGTACAGTGCGAAAGAACAGATCCTATCCTGACAAGGGATCTCACCTTTTCGAGACATTCCAGATCTGCAGGTGGAACGGGCGGTATAATTAACATTCAACAGTGAAATTGCAACAAGGCCAGTGGCCCAGATGCTTCCAGACGTTTCCTTCCTGACTATCAATGGACTTAGGTCCCATTCTACAGTTTTATAATTAACCAGTCATATGATACTGGTTACTTCCCTTGAATGGACAAGAAACCATGGTCACGGCATCTATAAGAAGGGGTCAAAATCTACTCCGAAAACTACGCCCAGTTAGTCTCACTTGCATAACTTTTAAAATCATGGGCATGTTGTCTTATACCATGTGGCAAAACATCTGGCCAGAATATATCATAATAGATGCGCAACATGGTTTTCGCGAGAAAGTCCTGTGAGACACAGCTGATACAGGCGACGCAGGATTGGTCGGAAGTACTGAACCGGGGAGGGCAGACGGATGTTTTGTTACTTGACTTTAGCAAGGCATTCGACAAGGTACCACATTCTTCGCTTGTACCAAGCCTTAAATGACTATGGCATCAAGGGAAAGACCGTAAACTGGATTCAAGATTTCCTCAAGGGACGAGAGCAATGCGTCACAGTTCAAACGGTAGCACTCCAAAGGGAGCCAGTACATTGGAGTTACCACCAAGGCTCCAGTCCTCGGACCAATTGTTCTGGTCTACATAAAATACTAGTATCTTGATATTAAACTACCCTACGTATCGTGCCGACGACAGTATCCTGTATAGAGAGATCAGAATTACCAATGAACAGGCATTCACAGAGGATTCTGAAACAAAGTATTCCAGTGGGCGGACCAATGGCAAATGTGTTTTAATGCAGCTAAGTGCGAGGCTCTCACCATCTACCCGCAAAACCAAACCCGGAATCACATCATGAGGTGATGGTCACTGCCATTGAAAAGTCACCCTAGCACACATACCTTGGTTCACCATAAATCAACATCGTGACTGGAAAGAACATGTTCTAAATATTTTCATCAAGCGCACGTAGCACCCTAGGATCCTTAGAAGAAAAACTTATCATCCCGCTCAGTAAAAGGCAAATCAAAAGCCTATCAAGCATTAGTTCGACCAAAGTTGGAATATGCCTCACGGCCTCTTGGAATCCATATGTGAGGAGCAAGTGAACAGGTGAGTGCAGTGCAGCCGTCAAAGCTGCTCGGTTCGTGTTTAACACTACGAAAGCAAATGCTAGTGTCACACAGATGCTGCAACGCCTTGAATGGGATTACGTAGCCACCAGAAGGTTACTAAACAGATTAATATGTTTTTCAAGATTCCACCATTGGTCTCGGTAACATACCATTCCATCGAGGATGCTTCCAATCTGTTCGTCAGGAGAACACCACCTGAAATAATGAGTTACCAAGCCATCCAATCGAGAGTTAATTCCTATAGATATTCATTCTTTGTGAGGATCACCCCGGTATGGAATAGGCTTCCAACAACAGCCACCTCAGCAATTTCAAGTAGAC
This sequence comes from Ophioderma brevispina, assembly GCA_023653785.1. Lineage (NCBI taxonomy): Eukaryota > Metazoa > Echinodermata > Ophiuroidea > Amphilepidida > Ophiodermatidae > Ophioderma > Ophioderma brevispina. The sequence goes on from JAMKCH010030211.1 coordinate 16,607, forward strand.
ATTCGTTCCCTGGCACATACCAGTTCTAAGGGATTTGGCAACAACACCAACACCACCAATATCTTTAAGTCACAGTGGAGACCTGCTTTTTACTTTTTTTTCTTTTTTACATTGTATTTGTATGAGACACCTTTTGCACGAATATGCACAGCACAGCACTCCTAGGACAAGCTTATGCTTAACAGGAGTATTCAACTCACGACAAGACCGCGTTGGAATCATTTAATGACAGCGCTAATCCATATGCAATTTTAGCTTTTGACGCGGAACCGTGGGGGAAGCGTGTGTAAGAAACAACGAGTCGTGCGTGCCCCTGAGCGGAATAGTTTTACGTTATACTCAAGGGCCCGAACGGGGCACCACAGGCGATCTTCCCCCACCGAAGAGTGACATGCAATTCGGGTTAAGATAATTGTTGAGTGCGGAAGAGGAGACTCGTTCTTTGACAGAAAATCCGGCCTAAGAAACCATTTGACCCTGTCCCGAGAGAATTCTGATGCGGACATCGAGATATTCTTAATCTCCGAGCATCGTTTCCCAGAGGCGAGAGCGACCCAGGAAGACCGTATTAATGGTGACATGTTTTAGTGACGCCTCAAGCCATTGGTTCGAATTGGGCTTCACTAAATAGTCTAAGACACTATTAAGGTCCCAGGGTGGAACCGTTTTCCTGGTCGGAGGTGTGTAGTAACATCCCTCTAGAAGGAGACGGATAGAGCCATCGTCATTAATGATTGATCCGTCGTCGAAACCTCTATGGATCGATAGGATAGCGGCTTGTAGTTCTAACAGTCGAAGTTGCAAGTCCGTTCAAAGCGATCAGTGAGAAAGTCAGCATCTCGGTACAGTTGCCCGAGTCGGAGACACTTCTCGTCGCTCACACCGCCGGAAGTAGGGTCCAGACGCTTAGATAAGCGTCCATGGTTGACTTCCTTCTTCCTGCTGATATGAGCGAGGCAGCCCTCTCGAAAAAGCCAGAATCTCGGGCATCGCTTGCCGGATAATTTTTTTGGCCACGCAGTACAACGTCGGTGACCAGCGGGACAGAGTTGCGC
>JAMKCH010030212.1:0-50025 GCA_023653785.1 Ophioderma brevispina
TTTAAGGAACGACCCAAAATGCGATTACTATTAAAAAGGTGTCCCACTCATATTAAAATAGCTACTTAGCTTTGGGATGTCGCCGCTGCATGAGTAAAACACACATCTTTGCATTCCGAAAGCTGTGTTGGTATCAATTCAGCATTTGGCAGCCAAAATGAGCCAACATCTGCATTGTTGCGCTGTCGCCGTTGTCGCCGCTGCACAGGCAACAGCCACAGCTTCACACTCGGTAAGAGAATCGTGATGTCATAGTAACGTCATGCAACAAAAATCCCAACTTTGTTTAAAAAATTAACCGAAATGGTACAAGTCATGGTTAAAATAGTACAAGTCAAGCTCAATCTAAATTAAAACTCAAACGTTCATGGGTTAAAAAACAACTTTATTGAAAAAACAACGGGCAAAGGCCAAAATTAGCCAAAATCGTAAAAATCATCTAAATTTAAACTTTCCCCCATGGCCCATTTAATATAGCCCAGGAGCTAGCAGATATTTGTAACACATCTCGAGTACAAAAGGTTTGAGTGATTTAATATGTAGACAGTCTGGCAGGGACCACTGAAACGTGATTCTTAAGTGCAGCAAATGGTGCCTTACGGAGAGGGGGCCAAGACAAAGTTTGTCAAATTTTTAAATTGATCCAATCGTGTTAAAAAGTAGACCACATTATTTGTCTAGTCTACCATAAGGATTCAGAAAAGGTATAGTTTGTACTATCTACAAAGCCAAGTTTAAGAGCCATAGGCTAAAAACAGCAAAAATCAATAAAAAGGGTCAATTTCAGTTGTACAGGGGTCAAATTTTAAAGTTGCTCCGATTTGGATACAAAATCGTGCAAATTATTGGTGGAGTTCATAGGATTAAAATAAGGAATAGTTTTGGATGTCTCAAATGCTTTACTTGCTTAACAAAGTAGGGGAAAAAACAAGGTCAAGCCCCATTAAATGCAATGGACGTTAAACTTCTGTGCCCCCTACATCGGTAACTAACCATTTTATAGAGAGTCAAAACTATTCCTTATTTTAATCCTATGAACTCCACCAATAATTTGCACTGTTTTTTTACCACACAAGCCTTTGGCGATCAGCAAAAAAACACAATTTGTTCAAAAATTGAGGGCGCTATCCCTGGGAAATCTCTGAATCAGTCTTAAAATTTTGGGTGTAACCTTTTCTCAAGGATATTTATGAACAATGAACAAAAAATGAAGGTGCTTGTCTTGAATCACAACTACACCTTTAATTAACAAGGGAAGGTTTGACTAAGGAAATTTCAAAATATTTTTGGTGTTAAACTAAAAATAGGACAAATTAACACTAATAAAATCGTGACATAATGCCTCAATTCTGCGTTTTGAAATAGATTTTTGTTTTTTTTTTTTTTGATGGTGTGTTGTTAATGTAAATTGGTATTGTTGTTATAAAAACAGATCATAGGATTCTGTAAATACTAAATTCCAGACCCAGAATTCATTACTAAGTGCGATTTTCTGTGATTCCTTAATTGTAATTTCTGTACGAATAGCAATATAAGGGGCCATTTCTTCGGTCACATTTGTAACCTAAAAAACCGTGATGTTTACGTTCACCCAAGGATGTTTTGTCAAACGTAACAAATTCTGTTATACTTTTTCCATTATTGAAGAACCTGAGACTACGCCTAACCACAAATGATGTATCCCCCTTTCACTTGATTGGTTATATCATCATGGGGGCAATAAAGTTCGGGTCACGTTGGGACCACAGATTAATCTACATGGACCAAACTTTGGGGGGGGGGCCAACCATGAAAAATAACCAATTCTACCCAAAAGTTGGTAACATTATTTGTGTGGTAGGTGGTTAGGTTTGACTGAATCGGTTATTCATAATGTAAAAAGTAATACAGAGTGTTACGCTGACATACCAAAAAGCATTGGACTAAAAATTAAAAAACGCAATATTAAACGCTCGCTAAAATAAACGCAATCTCAAAGCATGGTTAACTTTAAACGCTGTTTAAATTTAGCCGAACATTGTTAAACAGACGAAACCATTGTTAAACTAAACTTGGTCCGAGGGTGGTGGTAGTTTAAGGCGTGTTTTTAACTCCACGCTTTCATCAAATGCCAGATATTTCAGCTAGCGGATACTCGTTGTTAGACAGTTGTCTCCTGTATTTCTCTTATCTTTTTTTCTGATGTCCTCAGTTGGTTGCTACGCGTACATTTTTTCTTTCCTTCTATTTATTACTTGTGTGTATCTGTTATTAGTATTGAATGATAGCAGTGCAGCACAGTGACATACAAAAGTTTTGAATAGGCCCAGTGTTTTTCTCAATGGCTGAACACAGTATAAACTCCGTTGCATAACGCGACATTCGTGGAATTTAACCGATCAGCATCAACAAGTACGGAAGGTATTGTCTGACACAAATATTGGTCACGCGCAGCAACCGTAATATATAGGAGAAGATAATCAACGTCGGTGGATGATATTTACAGCGTTTAAAATCGTGGTTAGCTACATCGACAGGTTAAAATATTTAACCCTCAAGAATATTGGTGTTTTAAACAAAATTAAAACATTTTTACCGGAATGTTATACTTTACTCTCTATAATGTACTCTAATTTGCCTTTATATAAAATATTGGAATCTTAATATGCGGGAATACTTGAAAAACGTTCCTAGATAAATTAATAAAGCATTCAAAAAAATGGGCAGTGAGGACATTCAATTAGCAATTACAGAAAGCCATATGTCACCCTTTTTGCCAGATATAAAGCCTTAATATAGGAAGATTATAACAAACTAGAGCGTTGGTATATTTAGTACAAAGATTCATTAAACATAATTGCGAAGTAAATTTAACGGCTATTTTAGTAAAACGGTCTGACATTCATAAGTATGGCACGAGAAATCTTAACAATTATTAATCGTACGAGAAATAAGAAAGTTTTACTGATCAATCGTGGAAACTATGGCCTATTCTGTGGACCAATTTGGGGAAACATCTACAAATTTGGAAACAGACCTCACTTCGCAAAAACAATTTTTTAAAAAGTGAACGATTTCCAAATATAAAGAGAGTTTTGCATTATTTTAGTTATACTGTAATAATATGCTGTTGATTTTAATGTGAGTAATTTGAAAAATCATGGTGCATGAGCCGTTTTGGAGTGTTTGGTTGATTGTACGTACGTCCTTAGATGTTTGTAAACATAACGCTTCAGGGGTTGACCCCAGTTGGTCTTATTTCCGTTTGGTCAAAACTCCTTCCATACATGTTGTTATGTATTTTGCTTTGGTGGTGTAACATGAGTTTTATGGAAATAAAGTTGAGTTGAGATGGTACAAGGCTGGATGTAAGCATGGCATAGGAGAGCTACAAACTACTCTGGTGCTTGCTAGTACTAGGATTCGGGCTAAGACCAGAGGTAAGGACTTGTGAGATACGGTTTAAAGCTACGGCTAGTTTTATGAGCTGGTGGGATTACGACCATAGCCGGTGTAAAGAAAAGAAATGAGTTAGCGGTCCCCCAAGAGAAAGAGTGTCCTAGCTACCATAGCAACAGGTACGGAAATAAACCGTGACCTGTATACGAGGCAATTTGGGTAAGAAGCGAAGGGCCAAATCCAAATATCCGCTTAGTTTTTGAGTACCTGCCAGATCACTACAAACTAAAACACCTTGAGTTTTTGGTAGTTTTATGATAATACACCAATAATCCAGAGGTGTGCTAATTAAATTTGTTTGCGTTGCCGGTTCACCTCGAAAGCCAAGATGGCGGCCAAAATGGCTGCCGCGTTTTGGCTAACACAGATGGTAGGATAATTCCTACGTGAGCTCCCAAGCACCTTGTTTTTGTGTGTCTATTGAGACATTTAATTATCTAATGATGATGATTACCACTTTGAGAGTTTCGTTGTTATCTACACACCGGTTGGGGGGCCAAAAAGGCATATTTTTGCCATTTTTTCAAAAAAATTATGCGGACTGAAATACGTTCGTCCCCATATATCAAATTTGTTCTTGAATAATTGGATCAAGACTTCAGGACTTTGACCTCCAATATAATATGCACTTTTTGGTGTGAAAAGCACAGATATAGAAAGGTTTAAACTGGAAAGTTATAGTTAAGAATTGAATGGGGTCTAATCAAAAAAAAAACACCATTGTTTGCACATTTTATCTAAGACACATGACCACAATGTTGGTCAAAAAAATACCATATAAAGCTATATGAACAATTTCTTGATACTTAAATTATAATAAAGTTTGATTTCAGTTGATGCTGCAATGGCCTTGCGATTCACTTTTTTGAGGTAACCTCCTAAATCCAAGATGGCGGCCCCCAAAATGGACGCCTGCTTTGACAAAACAAGTTTTTAAGAAGAACGGTTGAGGAAAGACTCCAATCAACAGGTGCTTGGTGTTATTTTAAAAGCAAATAAAAAAAATAAATAGTTCACAACTCTTCGTTTTCTATGGAGTTTAAGGTGTTTTAAAGTGGTATATGCAGCAAATGTGAGAGGTTTTTGGACATTTTTTTTTTACCAAAAAAAAGAGATAAGAAAGAGAGACAGTGTGTTTTTCTAATATCAATTGAAAATTCTTATTCTGAGGTACTTATTACTTTGTAGGATCTTGTCCCTATAAAATATGCACAATGTGGAAAAGACCCAGCTTATACTCTAGTGCTAGTGGTGGTGGTTTTTGTAAGGCATTATATGTCCAGAGCCAAACTCTTCAGGAATCCACTAATTGAAGGTCAGGAACAAGAGTGGTGGTAACATTAAAAAAAAAAAAAAAATTCCCATGACGCCCGAAAATGCTGAATTGAAATGGCCACGCCCCTTTTTTGGAGGGGTCACGCCCCTTTTGAGCGAATTCCTCCTGGACTGTATCTAACGTCGAACCGTTGGCCCTAGAAGGTGGAGAGACCACTCAAAATGTGGCGGAAGGCAAAACAGTATCGGGGGGTCAGGAATAATTTTTATATCCAAAAGTCAAAGGTTTCTAACGATATTGTCAACAATGATTTCACCATATTGGGAAAATATAAAGGGTGTTTTTTATATTAAAATAACTACTTAATTAAAAATAACATTAATAAAGCACAAACCAATTGTTGGAAGGAAGAAAATAAGTTTTGCAACCAAAAAGCACGTGACAATTCCATTCTTTGTGGTACGGGTAAGATGGGACTTGCTTCTGTTAGACATATCCACTGAACAAACGCCAGGGCCTGAATTTCAGGTTTGGCAGTGGTTGAGGCAGTATTGGAGGAGATCGTGCTAGGAATAACGATCGCGGGGCGGCACACGGTCTCACTGAGTTCCATCGACGATGAGGGAAAAATGAAGATAAAGAAAAAGTCGCACACAACGTGGATACAGCGACTCTCTTCAGATATTTTAAAATAGCTGAACCTTTGACAGTTCGTTATTACCGTGGGGAAGTAAACATTGTTTGGCGAAGAGTGTATGAGAGGGAAAGGACATAACGATAAGAATGCCCTGGAATATGGAAAGTGGGTCGTCGCAAAGAAAACACAATACATAAGAGGATACGAAGAGGTGTGATCCGAGGAAAACTCAACAGTGTGCGTCAGCGACCGGCGTAGTAGCGGGTAGGGTGAACGGATACAGGTCCCCCAGTAAGACCCTGTCTATATAGCACTAATCTCTCAGACATTATGACCGACGCAGGAAATAGCCTTACAGAAACAGAAGTCACAAGGATTCCATCTCGTTCCCGGCAAATCAACCGCCGCAGCACTGTATCCTCCGCGTAGCACCCCCCTATCACTCCCTCCTGGGATTCTGGGGCCGTCACACACTCGAAAAGATGAAGAATCCCCCCGCACAGCTCAAATCCCCTAATTCTGATGACTAATCACCCGGGGCGGCGCAAATAGCAATTGCGAGAGACTACGGGTGGCAGCGATCACGCGGGACTAGATAACTATTACCTTCATAAACCCCACCCTCAAGCTAGGACGGCCGCCGTCACGCTTTGGGTTACTACCTTGCGGCTGAGGAAATTCCTGCTATGTGCATGAAAAACATCCCACCCTAGCGCCAATGGCTCGGCTCCCCCGCCTCTCTCCTCCCACGTAGATCCCGCCAACGAGGACCGCATAAAAAAGTCTTTACTTCTCTACCGTCGACCAACGACACTTTCCGCGCTCAAGTCGACAGCGGGAAGTACCGAGCCCACGGAGCTGCCTAATGCTCCAAGAATAGACAATTCTTCGCTTTCCCCCTCAATCAATTGATTTCGGTGACTCCACCGCACGCGGCTCTCATTTGTTTGAGTTGAAGCCCAGAGTCATATATGTTATAGTTCCCATCGCTGTGCTAGCGCAATTCTTAAGTATCATGGCTCAGAAAGACTATGAATGCTCGTGTGGGCTCTTTCGTTATTAACCCGCGCTAACCCCCCCACTCGTTGTCCGCGTGCTATCCGCCCACTCGAAGCTCGCGGCCCGGTCGCGTAGCATCGCAGTGGTACCCATGAATCTACTAAAGTCAAATCCCATACTTTACTGTCTCCATCCCCTATGCCTTTTGTACGTTCACCCGCCCTGTCTTCTGGAACCTTACCCTTCTCTTTCGCTCCACTTCACATGGGTCGCTAGGCCCTTGAGCGAGTGAGACACACAAATCACACCGTCGCAGCCCCAACGCTACCGGTCCACCCAAGGACGTACACGTTGATTCCCGCTAAACTTTCGTACATGTTTTACCTCATTTACCCTTATCGATCAACGCGAACCCGCTGAGTTATCTTCCCGCCAACCGGACCGATTCGCATTCTCCCCGGTTGGTGCGTGGTCTGCGAGTCAGGCACCCCTCCCCCCTGAATCTGAAAGGGCCGGAGGTCCCTTCACCTATGTGGGCGAACTTTTAATTACCGCCTACCATGCTTTCATTGATTGGTCCGCCATCGAGTGTCGCAATACACGCTGTTGGATGACGTCCGGATAGTACGACCATGGGAGAAGAAATTTTTTTGGCCTGGTAATCCCCACAGTTTTTTCATTCTTTTCGGGCGTTTCGTATATCTTTCTTAGTGGTACTGGAAAGACTTATTCCATCTCAAGAATTATTCGGTGGGGACGACTGTTCGTTTTCGCTCTCCGGAGCTTCTCTTTTTGCTGTTGCACATTTTTTCGAACATTTTCGCGTATCGCAAGAGGCCCGTCGAACAAGGGTCTTAGGATGGGAATATGGTGGGAGGTGAATTCAGTTGTCCGGGTGCTTTGAGTTCGCCGGTGGGGGTGGAAGCCTCAGGGGGAAGTTGTTGTGGGTGGTGAGACGGTCGAGTGTGGGTGCACGGCCTGATGATCGGAGTGGGTGTCAGGGGTTCCGCGACCTTGCCCTCCCCCCCCCCACGGTGTTGGTTGAAAAGGGGAGGGGGGGATCAAACAAAATAGGTCGCAGGTTATAATAGCGACCCTCATCCATTTTGATCATTAGTTCGATGACACCATTGGCTGTGTCTTGGTATTCGCAGAGGCTTCTATGATTTAAAGGATCGTCTAGGACGCTGACATTCGAGGGGTGGGGGGATTTGGTGGAAAAGCGTGTTGCTGCTATGTATTGGAACCTATACTGGGTAAAGGTTGGGGGGACAATAATCAAGTCGAGAAGTGTGTGGTCTGAAACGAAGATGGGACAACAAGTAGGAAACCTTGGTGATTTGCAACTAAAATAATTGCTATTTGCACATTTATTGTATTCATTGAAATATTTTGGGGCTAATCAAGGCTCGCAGGTTTGGAGTTAAAACTGGTGGGTGCGGAGGGTGACATTGAGTGTTGGGTTCATTGGGCCATCATATATTAATAAAAACTATTTGAATCAAATTTTATGAACTTTTTCAGGGATATAGCTAACAGTCCCATCTAACCTTACAACCAAGAATAAAGTAGTACACATGCTTTGTTCAAAAACTTATGGCGCCTGCCACCAAAGTGTTGCGTTTTTTTTGGACACACGGTACTAGAGTATGAATTGAATCTCATCGATTTCTCATGCCCAAACAGGAAGGGGAGTCACCATACACCTTGGATTTTGCTCTACTCTCCTCAGGGATAACTTTTGGGGTTAGCTTAAGGGTAAGTCACAAAAAGGAAATTCATATTCCATCCGTTCTCAAATGGGAGCCACGTCAAAATGTTGCGACTTTGAGCAAAATTGGGAATATTACTGAATAACCGTGATTTGTAAGTGCTGTAACTAGAAGGGTGAGAGACCACTCAAAATAACGGAAATTGGCCACATTATGGCGAGGTCAGTAATCAGTATATAATACATTTGTATATCCAAAAGTCAAAGGTTTTTAGGTATCCGCAGGGAGGTAATGTTAGGGTAAATAGGGTAGGTCACGAAACATAAAATTCATATTCCTTTCCGTTCTCTAACGGCAGCCCGTAAAAAATGTTGTTCCCGTGAACAAAAATTGGGTAATGTATATATAGGTGACAACCGTTGCATATGTAAGTGCCGTTATCATGTCTATATAACAGTCTCATTTGACTCAAAATCAATCAGTTAAAGCTAGGTAGACGTGTGTTTTGCACAGACTATTGACCATTTGGATTCTAATTGGATATAATCAGCATTTTAATGTACTCCTTAGGTTTCAGTGGGAGGGGTCAAAAAATGGCCTCGTAATGTGGAAATACTATTTATCCCTTTTTTCTATAGGGACCTAAGAGCAGAGTTAAATGCTGCGAAAGGGTCTTTAAATGATAAAAGCACGTGGACTGCACTTACTGTATGACATGAAACAGGCAAAATATCAAAGTTCAATGCCTAAAAGAAAGTTGCTCACACCACCCCTGGTCGAATGTACAACGTCGCTAAAAGTACCCAAACTGAAAACACCCTGAGACGACGAGCCATGTAGTAGGATAGATATTATGTGCATTTTAAAGAGCACTTTTTAAAAGATATCAGAATTATGAAATTGTTTTGTAATTTAGATTCTTCACATTGGAATTAGTACATAAAGATTGCAAGCCACATTTTTAATTAAATTACGATTCTACCCGTAACCATACGGCCCGTATGTGCACAGCCAAGACCTGACTCGGGGTGGGGGTGCGGGGGGGGGGGGGATAAGGAGTACCCGATTCTTGGACTTGCATGAGGGATGCTATTGTACGAGGGGTAGGGTCCAGGGGCGGAGCTACCCATAAGGTCCGGGTTTTGCATTTAGAAAGCTAAAAGTTAGGGTGTCGAGCACAAAGTTACATGTGGCCTTCTTTACGTATTCTCTTTTTCTTTATTCCACACTTTTATCTGAGCTTATTCACCATTCTATGTCTTTCCCTATGTAACTATTAGTCTCTCTTCTTTCCCCTTTCTCTTCTTCACCCTTTTTTTTTCTTTCTTTTTTCCTTCACCATTTTGGCTCCACTTGCACGATTTTGATGTGTGTATGTGTGTGGGGGGTGGGGTTTGTCCCTCCTCCATTGGCTACGCAAATGGTAGTGCGGCTTAAAAAAATTGGGGAATTTAGGACTTTTTCATTGAGGCACAAAAGGGGGCCAACCTTTAGGGGTCATGTAAGTTTTAGCCTGGAACCGGCATTTGTCGTTAGTGCATTTTAGGATTAAATACGACTTCAGAGCTTTTACCCTGCCTCATATTAGGCCGCAATTAAACCCTACGGGGTGTATCGCTTCGTATGCCCCACACGCGGCGTGCCGTATAAGTTCAGGTTATTTTTAGTGACTTTTTTTTCATGCATAACGGGGGGGGGGGTCTTCATTTTTGCCTTTGTTTCGTGGTTACAAGGCGTTCAGTTAGTGCTTTTAGATCATTAAAGACCCTTCAATAGCATTTAACTTTGCTGGTGAAGGGACTTTAATTTATCATTTAAAACTTAAGTCCCTCTCAAATAGAAAACAATATTTTCAACTTTCGATAGGCCATTTTGCCCCCCCCCATAAAACGGAAAGGCGGACAAAAGTAAATTAAAATGCTGATTATATCCCAGTTGAAATACAAATGGTTCAATAGCTTCTTGTGCCAATACAAAAGCTATAACGGATTGAGTTGTGAATTGAAAGCAAAATACACTGTTATTAACAGCACTTACAAAATGCACGGTTTTCACCTAAATACCCAATTTTGCCTAAAAGTCACAAAATTTTGAGGGCTGCCAGTGACGAACGGAATGCCACTGGGTTTGGAAGCGCGGAGGGAGCTTACCCCCACATCATTTCATATGTGAGTGCCCCCACCACCGGTGTTCCAAAAACAACAAGAGTGCTGGAAGTACATCTATCCAATCATTTGAATTTACCACTCTTGGGCTGTTTACAATCCCTCATGGCCTTGGTGAGATTCTACAATTACTTGGAAGGAGGAGGACCAATACACGAACAGAGATAAGGACAAAATGCATTGTTTAATCATGTGTTCGTATTGCCAAGAGTTCCCAGAAAAAAAAAAGCAACACTGGTGGCAGGCGCATAAGTTGAAAAAAAAAGCATGGTGACTATTTATTATTTGAGTAGGGTAGATGGATGTTAGCTAATATTCCTGAAAGTTCATTAGAGGTAGAGTCAATTAGTTTGCAGATATGACCCCAACACATAATAGAAAACCCGCAAAACCCATTTCTACCAAAAATGAGGGGACCGGAGCTGGTTAACCACAAGGACTGGCAATGAAGAACATGAAATGGCAAAAACAATATTGATTGCAATCAAACATTTACTTGCCAAAAAATTTCTTGCCAAACAACTTCTACTGGGTCAAATGACTGCATTTCATTAAATTATTATTTAAAAGGATAATAATCAAAAACTCTAATTTAGTGGTTGATAAAAAAATAGTTTATAAAGAAGATATAAAAACGAGGGGACTAAGTAATAGGGACAAAATCCACATTACAATAAAATGAAAAAGTTGGGTGGCAAAGTGCGTGTCTACTGAAATAATGTTACGTTCTCAAATTTATGAAAGTAAAACCTATGATTTCAACACAAGACTCAATAAAATATCAGTTATTCATTCTGTCATAAAATTTGGGTTAAGATAACTCTTTGTGTGCCGTCACAAAATGATGATGAATGATTAGCTCCAATCCAATTGGACGATTACAAAGAATTGTTTAAAATCATAATTCATAATTCGATCTTTAAGTGTGTTAAAATGCGTGTTTTTTTTAGCTGTTTATTACAATGGAAAAATTCCATGTTTATATTTGTTGCAGCACTGTCTTTTAAAAAAGAGGAAATGTTGGTGGGGACTTGGGGTCAAACAGATGTTTTATCCACATTTTTTGGCAAATTGATATTTGAAAATTAGCAACTTGTAGCAGTTCTGAGCATGGCCTACAGCAGTGTGAAGTAGAGTGTTCTATTAAGGAGCTATGTAAAATAGTAGGTTTTTAAAGTGAAAAACAGTAGTCATTTGGGATCCTGGGTGCCATTTGGATGCTATTATGTTACTTCGAGACAGATAAAATCTAACTTAAACTGTATATGAGGGCACATTGCCAGTAATGAGTAAAGGTACTTGATCATTTAAGCTTACATGTTATATTAGATGTTGCCTTAAAAACTGTTTTTTTGTTTTGTGATTGTAACACATTTTACTTTGGGGCACATAACTTTGTTACAGAATATGTTGTAAAGCTTGCCTTTTTCACAAGTGCATATTTCAGAGGGACAAAGTTCCTACAAAGAATAAAGTATCATGAATAAGGAATTTGTTCATGATGAGAAAAAAATGTATCTTTTCTTGATCTCTTTGTGGTTAAAAAAATGTCCAAAAACTCACATTTTTGCTGCATATACCACCTTAAACACCATCAAGCATGGTATTAATCATGTAGAAAAATTTATTTTGCTTTATTAAATGGACACCAATTCAAGTGCTGATGGAGGCTTTCTTAACCCAGTTTCCTTAAAAAAAACATTGTTTTGTCAAAGCAGCGGCCATTTGGCCGCCACTGGATTTTAGATGTACCGGCAAAATATTTGAATCACCAAGGCCATTGCAGCAACTGAAATCAAACATTTCTATTAGTTAGGTGATCAAAACTGACATATAGCATTTTATATGGATGACACAAACAGGTGGCATGTGTTGAGAGAAATGTGCAAAAATGGCTGTTTTTTGTGATTAGACCCATTCATTCCTAGACACTAACTTTTAAATTAAAAACTGGCTATGATCCTGTGATTTTCACACAAAATGCTTATTATTATACGGGCAAATTTACTGAGAAGTTCTTGATCCAATATGAAGGACGCATTGTGCTATATGGTGGGAGAACATATATTCAGTCCGCATTTACTTTTTTTGAAAAAAAATGGCAAAAATCTGCAGTTTTTGGCCCCCAAACGGTATGTGTAGATAAACAACGAAACCCACAAAAGTGTGGTCTCATCATGTAGATAATTATCTTCAATATGACAACCAAAGAAAAAGGGTAATTGAAGTTCACGTAGGACATTACCCTCAAAATACTGTCGTAGGCCAAACGGCGGCCATTTTGGCCGCCAATCTTGGATTTTTGTTTGGAGTAGGTTGACCGCAACAAATTAATTAGACACTATGAATTTGTGTATTATCCTAAAAACTACCACACAAAATCAAGGTGTGCTTAGTTGTAGTGACTATGGCAAAGTAAAGGCTGATTTTGATTTTGGGCCCCCCCTCAATTTATACAGGCTGTGAAAACAAACGATGCAGACAGCACTCAATGGCGGGGAACACAATGACAGATGGGTGGGTGGTTAGGGATGGTAGGACACTCAGTCACGCGGAAACGGTAGTTTATGACACGGTCAATTGGCAATGTTTTGGTAGTTCATATTTGGGAAAGATAGAAGACTAGAGCTAACGGGTTAAAAAAATAATAGATAATGAAAACCAATCAACATGTGAAACAGAGTTGATAACTTAATAATCAGACTGGGGGACAAACATTTTTCAAACTAGGATAAAATTTAATGGTTGCCCACCAAAGGCCTTGGTAAGCTACAAAGAAACAAATGATAATGAGTTTTACCAAGGTTGTCACCAGAAAAATACTACATTATTCAGTGGACATCAATTAACTGTGTCCTTATCTATTTTTGTGGTCTTAATTGAAGGAAAATTGAAAAAAGTAACTTCGAATCCAGTGTTTTTACACAAGACCTAAAAATGTTGTCTTTTTGACCCAGTCTTCTCCTTTTTTGTCAATTTGGTTATTCAAAGAATATTACAGCTTCAAACACTAAATGCCAGAAATTTCACTAAAATTTAGTAAAAAATGATATTTTTCAATTTGGCAACACTATTTTTGGAAAAATCATGTGACCACATTTTAAATTGGGGACCAAACGAGGCTAGAAAAGGGCAAAACACCATATTTCACATTTCCAAGAATGTAACCAGGCTGGAAGCCCACCCACACAAACCCCAAAAGCTGCCATGTGGAACACCAAAACTAAAAAGAATACCTTTCATGAAAACATGGGTACTACATATGTTAATCCTTTTTGTGGTATACTTTTCCCCTCCACCTGCATTGACGTTGTTATTTGCATATCATTAGCTATTTGCATATTTAATTTGCCCGAAATACGCCCAACAATCTAATCAGGTCGGAACTCATCAGCCACTTCGTTCCCCCAAGTTTAATCATTATACCTTACAGAACTCCAGAAAACTTGTACACAAGCCTTGGGGGAAATTTCATAATTATGCAAATAATATTTATTAGCATATTTTTACAACCCAAAATCTAATAAGGTCCGAGAACTCATCAACCCGCTTCTTTCCACCAAGTTACATCATCGTAGCCTCCTCATGGAACTCCGATAAATATCCACAATATGGTCAATGTTGACATTTCTGTGTAATGTGACCTTTTCCTTGACCTTTTTCCCCACGCCAGGCACCGCAAACACCCCATCCCCTGTCAGACCCACGGGGAGGACTCCTCTGGGGTTATGAATTACATGGTTAGGTAGGGGCTTGTCCCCTCCAACAATATACCAAAGTTCGGCTACTCTAGTTCATCTAGCAAAAAATATATGACCAAATGTTCTCAGGTAACATTTTTATCACGGAATACATACGGACATACGACATACAATACGTACATACATAGCGGACATACGGACGAGCCCATTTTATAGTCCCCTCCCGAACTTCTTTCGGCGGGGACACTACGTGGTGCTCAGTAAAGCTCTACTGTCATATCGGGAGAGTTTTGAGGGAAGCGGCCATGACATTTACCACTATTAACCAGGGAAGGAACAGATTCCCAAGGGGATCTTTAAATCACTCTCCTAAAATGCTAAGGAGGAGCTGTAGGGGATCGAGCTATCACTCTCACTACTCCTTAAAAGTCAGTCCCTGCTTTGACCTGGTCCATGACCTTTGACATCATCCCACATGAAGGCACGCCCTATTTGGCACCTTAACCTCAAGTCGGGTTTAAATGGACTTGAACTTTTCGAAGATCATCTTAAAACGAAAACCTAACCAAAACCTAACTAAACTGGAACACACACATACATACAATACGTACATTCGCACCCTCGCAATATCCCCTCTGCTTTGTCAAGCCCGGGGATAAAGACAATATCTGGGTGGTAAACTAATCAATAAATTTTAGTTTGGCATTTCAGGTAAGTTTCATGTAGAAAGTATTACAATTAGTTCTGTCATGTGCTGTATGATGTTGTGCAGTAGGGCTTGACGAATCAAATGGCAATACCTCATTGGGGGGCATACTTGGGACTTGGAAGGCATCATCCCATTTTCAATGCTTTAGCAGAGACAAGTCAATCGAGGTGGGCAACTAATCAAATTATCAATCTTAGTTGCTGTGGCATTTTCAAAGGCTCATACATTTAGTGTTCTACAACACACCACCTTACATTACTACCAGCCAGAGAAGATGAAAAGAAGGAGATGGCCAATTTGAAATTGAATACCCAGATTACTCTCATTCACCAACTCATTGTTTTGTGGAACTCAAGGGCCTCTCGATTGCACCTTTGAAGTGAATCTGTTCAACGACTCACTTGGTCCCGTCAGAAAGTTTCAGACAGAAGTAATTGACACACCGCTATAACTAAAACGTTATTAATATTGCATCTAAATTCTCTGCTGGTAATGAACTCCACTTTTGTTCTGATAGTGATAATTATTTATCATTGGCGAAATAATTGAGGAAAACAGTACTTTTTAATGAAAGCAACAGCAAAATTAGCCCTTGATTTTTAATGTTTTTGAGGTCAATAAAGGATGTTGTTATTTTAGCCTAATTGAAACATTCCGGTTTTCAGTTCCTGTGAAATACGATATTAATGATTAGATAAATTCAATTTTGGAATACAACTCAACCATACCTGTTTGTGTCAGACAGGGTCCAAAGAGTCCAACATGGCGTGTTGAAAATTTGAGTCAAAGTTGTCTGTATGATGCAGAAGAGTATGTTTCCCTGTCCTGGTCACGACCAAAGTTTATAGACTTTGTGTAAATGTCAGGGGACAACTGGGTAATTGGAATAGTTTTTCTGGAGTCAATACATGTGCATGTATGTTTGTTCTATAGCAAGAAGCGCAAATCTTTGATCAAATGCACTTGGATTTAAAGCTATTAAGTTGAATAGGCGGATGAACAGTTTATCTGTTGAAGTAACAGTTGAACCATCTCCTCTTTCGCCATCTTCTCTGCTTACGCAGCCTATAACGCCAAATGAGAGACCTCAGAAATACAGTTTGTTCCGCCTAGTGACTGAGATTTCAGTCTTTTTGGCACAGAAGGTATTTAGAGAACGATATACTAACCATTCTCTTCATGGTTATGGCATGTTCTTCTGGATTATAAGATTAATATCAAGTTTAAAGTGCAATAAAGTCATTGAGCCTTGACAACTATAGTTTCCTAGACCACTGAGTGCATACATAATAAATATATATCATACATAAAATATATTACACTAGACTTCTCTATTTACCTAGTAATAGATTTTTGTGTTGCGTCAGTATACTTTTCAAAATGCAAATGCCCAAACAAAATGATAATGTAATAAATAACCTAGCTTATATCAATGTTTATTACAACTTAGTGAATAACCATTTAGCAGGTTACACTCTTATCTCGGACTTAACACAAACACTTGCTAACATGATTTCTTACTGTTTGTCTTTCTGCACTGTAATATGTAAAACATTTTAAGGATATATGGTCATGGTAACAGGGATTATGTATTATTGACTTAAAAAAATTCCTTGCATTCAGAAATAATGCCTACTTGTTTTAGGCCATGATACTTTCGTGATTTAACGATCTTTTCGTGCTCCAGCGCTGGGGATCACTACTTCCTTCACTAAGAATTTAAAAATATATGTAACCAGGAAAAGCTGTAATCCCCAAATGCAGAAGTGCACATTTATTTAGACCTAAAAAGGAATAAAATGTCAACTCAATTACTTCCTGAATGTCAGTGACCAATATGTACCGTAAACTACAGCCAACAATAGAGCTAATGATATTGCAACATCAACCAAAATACTTCCGATCTCTTCTCACAGGTATGCAGGTCCATTGTTACTGCCTACACTGTTGAAAAAATTTTAAGCTATAATCATGTGTTCTGACTTCGCCGATGACTCTAGTATCGGTTTCATGACTTAAAGGGAAACATAGCTCGCTCATGATTTTTAAAAATGGTAGGTCGCTGAATACCATTGCCTCTCTTGGTAAATTGAATAGAAAATAGGGTTTTACAGACAATAACCGTGCGGATCAGGTTATGACACAAATTAATATAATCGGTCCTTGCCATGGCTTTTCTTTCATGAATTTTGGGTCCGCTTTATTACATGTCTTTTTGAAAAAACATTATTAATCATATGGTCAAAAGTTAATTGAAAACACACAGTAGAATCTCAAGATTTTCTTTTACTCGGCTAACGAGGAAAGAACTGCCAATGCGGCAAGACCCATAACATCCTAAGTCTATTCAACTGCGTACACATAAATAGACCAGATGTAAAAGAATGTGAAGTGTGTCCCGGGCCTATTATTGATATCATTAGCTCCATTGTTCGCTTGACATGTTGGGTTATGTGAATATCCATTGTCACTGATTATTCTTGAAATAAATTGAGTTGACATTTTATTCATTTTTCTAAATAATGTGCACTCTTTTTCATGTGGGGACACATCTTTTTCGTGGTTAGGATATATTGTTTAAATTTTAGTGAAGGAAATAAGTAATCCCCCCCATCGCTGGCGCACGAAAATTTAAATAAAATGCCAAAATTGGCATTATGTACCAGGCCCTATTTATGCTTTTACTACTCTTTGATCCCATTTGTGACTCTCCAACTGATTATAACTGGGTTTTGATCTGAAATAGCTCTCCTCTAATTCTTCTATTGAAAGGACCCGCAATTTGGTATAATGTACCCGCACAGATTCAGCAAATTATTTCCCTACACAATGCGACCATTTCTCTGAATCTCTCAAATGTTACAAGTGCACACACATTTGATATTGTGGTTTTGGCCTGCTTTGGGGATAAAACTGCAAAATACCACTTACATCTTTTAACTCATTTGCATTAGAATGAAGAGTTAGCTGGCATTAAATGCCTTTCCTGTTTTTTTATTATTGGATAGAATAAGCATAATTTACTTATACCCTTCAAACGACCCTACTGTATCATGTGCTTTAATCCATTACATAATAAAGACTAGATTTCGCGGTTTCTCGGCTTCCTGCTCACTATATTCAAAGAATATAAGCTGTGGGCACTCCACATGACCTTTGACCTTGGCATATACCTTTGACCTTGTCAACATATGAGGGATCGCTGGTGCACCTATGACACAAGTTTGGTTCCAATTGAACCTCAACTTTTCAATTTAGTTCAATTTTTTTTAAAAAACTCAATGCAATTTTTAAAAAACTTAACATTTTAGCATATTTTTCAACTTGACCTCACATGACCTTTGACCTTGGCACATGACCTTTGACCTCATCAAATATGAGGGATCCCATGGTGCACCAATGACACAAGTTTGGTTCCAAGTGAACTTTCAATTGAGGTCAATTTGAAAACAAAAAATTAACACAATTTTTAGAAAAACTTAACATTTTAGTGATACACACACGCACACACATACAACAGATTGCTAAGTGGTCCTCCAACTATAGCTGGCGGCCCACAAAAATGGTACAGAGTAGGTGCGAAGGGTATGATGTAATAATGCTGAATTTAATACAAACATTGAAATAAGTCCTAGATGCACTGGTACTGAATTGTGATTTTATCATGAATGATACCAGTTAATAATCAATCAATACACATTTACCTCCTGTGTGAAAGAATTACATTTTTACCTTATTCACAAAATAGAATAATTTCTTAAAATATCCAACTTAAAACTTTCAATACAAATGTTTTCATGTGGGGATAACAAAAACATTCAATTACAAGCATTGATGTCCTGCCTGATGCACATAGCTGAAATCACTGTAATCATGATATAAATTTATATTTTTAATTCCCAAAATAGTGCCATAATTTCCTGGAACTGGGAGCCTAGTAGGAATTCAACAAGGCTACACCATTGTTCATCAAAAATCAAACAGGTTCATGTGACCCCAACATTTGTTAAGACAGCTTTATTTATCAGCCTGGAAAAAAAAAAAAAAAAAAAAATGTGCACTCTTTTCATGTGGGGACACAGCTTTTCGTGGTTAGGATAATATTTTTTAAATTTTAGTGAAGGAAATAAGTAATCCCCAGCGCTGGAGCACGAAAATTTAAATAAAAGGCCAAAATTGCATTATGTACCATGGCCTATTTATGCTTTTACTACTCTTTGATCCCAGTTGTGACTCTCCAACTGATTATAACTGGGTTTTGATCTGAAATCATCTCTCCTCTAATTCTTCTATTTGAAAGGACCAGCAATTTGTATAATGTACCCTAGATTCAGCAAATATTTCCCTACACAAATGCGACCATTTCTCTGAATCTCTCAAATGTTACAAGTGCACACACATTGATATTGTGGTTTTGCTTGCTTTGGGGATAAAACTGCAAAATAACACTTAAATCTTTTAACTTATGTGCATTAGAATGAAGAGTTAGCTGGCATTAAATGCCTTTCCTGTTTTTATTAGATAGAATTCAAGGCATAATTACATTATACCCTTCACACCTACTGTATCATGTGCTTTAATCCATTAACATAATAAAGACTAGAATTTCGCGGTTCTCGGCTTTCGCGCTCACTATATTCAAAGAATATAAGCTGTGGGCCACTCCATGACCTTTGACCTTGGCATATGACCTTTGACCTTGTCAACATATGAGGGATTCCTTGGTGCACCTATGACACAAGTTTGGTTCCAATTGAACCTCAACTTTTCAATTTAGTTCAATTTTTTTTAAAAAACTCAATGCAATTTTTAAAAAACTTAACATTTTAGCATATTTTTCAACTTGACCTCACATGACCTTTTGACCTTGGCACATGACCTTTGACCTCATCAAAATATGAGGGATCCCATGGTGCACCAATGACACAAGTTTGGTTCCAAGTGAACTTTCAATTGAGGTCAATTTGAAAACAAAAAATTAACACAATTTTAGAAAAACTTAACATTTTAGTGATACACACACGCACACACATACAACAGATTGCTAAGTGGTCCTCCAACTATAGCTGGCGGCCCACAAAAATGGTACAGAGTAGGTGCGAAGGGTATGATGTAATAATGCTGAATTTAATACAAACATTGAAATAAGTCCTAGATGTACTGGTACTGAATTGTGATTTTATCATGAATGATACCAGTTAATAATCAATCAATACACATTTACCTCCTGTGTGAAAGAATTACATTTTATCATGAATGATACCAGTTAATAATCAATCAATACACATTTACCTCCTGTGTGAAAGAATTACATTTTTACCTTATTCACAAAATAGAATAATTTCTTAAAATATCCAACTTAAAACTTTCAATACAAATGTTTTCATGTGGGGATAACAAAAACATTCAATTACAAGCATTGATGTCCTGCCTGATGCACATAGCTGAAATCACTGTAATCATGATATAAATTTATGTTTTTAATTCCCAAAATTGTGCCATAATTTCCTGGAACTGGGAGCCTAGTAGGAATTCAACAAGGCTACACCATTGTTCATCAAAAATCAAACAGGTTCATGTGACCCCAACATTTGTTAAGACAGCTTTATTTATCAGCCTGGGTGAAGGCAAACTATATGGAGACATTGGTTCCAAGCTGTTGATTTTGGATGAGGAGTGTAATCTTGTTGAGTTCGTTTCAACAGTAACAAAAACAGAACTTTGTAACATCAATTAAATATATGGTCTACACATAATTGTTCAAATAGAATATTTTTATACTTACAGTTGCAAGTAAGAACAATAAAGCAATTCAAATTTACTCTCTTTAGAGTACAACAATCAAAACTTCATCTTTTAATATTATTACATCAGCATATACCTGTGTCAGGCACAAGAGCAACACAACATGCTTCAAGTAGGAATTGTGGCATACCCAAAATGTCCGTAAACCTACCATCTTTGCTAATCAAGCATGAGAACTGAATGGAAATAATATATTGATGGGTAATGCTGTGAATGACATCTCAAAGATGGGAAGGGCACTTTTTTGACATGGAGGAGGGGGTACAAAGTTGCCTACTCTCAGCCACTCAGCCACACACAGACTCTTTTCATAGGCCATTTAGGGTATGTTGAGGGACAGCATCAGATGCAAAAGCACACAAAGAAAAAGAAAATAAGGATAAAATTGGACAAAATGACAACAAATTATGGTTGATATACCATACACAGGAACACTATTTCTGAATGGTGTGATTTGGGTAACAGCTGTTTTCTGGTCATTTTTCCAGTGTGGTCTCCTAGCAGTGCTGATATAAAATAATGCGGGTTCAGCTTTATTCATATGTTGTCAAGCAACTTAACTTGTATTGCTATCATATCACATCTCAAAAGCTGCTTCATCATATCTCTATAATGACCAATGATCGAGGATGGAGATACGGTATCACAATGATGGATTTTTCAAGAAGTATAACCGGGAAGTCATGTGATACATGGAGAGATTCTACTTTAAACTGAAAGAAATACCACAAACAGGCAGTGGTAGTGACATGGGGCAGGGGCATAACAGGGGTCAATGTTCAGGGGAAAAGCTCTTTTTGGCCTGGTGCAAATACTGGCTTTTCGATTTTTCTCTTATTCACCAAAATTGTTAAATGATGCCTTGAAAACCTGAAGAGGGGGGCAGACACTTGCAAGCAGAGCCAATATTTGAACACTGCACACGTTCAATTTCCCTTCACTCTTTCTCTTTCCCTCTTACTCCTTCCCTTGCTCTTACTCTTTTCTCTTCCTTCCTTCCTCCCTTTCCAGCTCTTTCCTTTTCCCACTTTCCCAATAGCTTGCACTCAATTTCCCAGTCAGACCCATCGTGGGGATTTTTTTTGGACAAAAGTGGCTAATTTTTTGTCTATTTCAAAATTCTCCTAAACCCCCCCTCTCCAGGGCTTCTACTGGAAATGGTGCAAACAAGGCTGCAAGCATAATGAAATACGTTTTACCATAAAATCACAGTGTTATACTTTGTTTGGACTCGAGTTTGGGGGTGACGTCATGACGTGACTTTGCATTCCCGCTATCGTTTGGATTGCACCGCCTTTGTTCACATGCGTAAATGCTGCAATTTCAAAGTCGACGTGTGCGTTTCTCGGGTGCAAAACCTAACACGCGCAGTGACGTCACCCCCAAACTTGAGATCGAACAGAGTATAGTTATGTAGCATTACCTTCCAGGTGAAGAATTCTTTTTACTTCACCAAACATTTCTCCGATACATTTCAGAGTTAGGCATTTACCTTACATCTATTAAGCAAGTTTTACAGCAGTGTAAATATGCCTTCCCTGTTATACAGATATGAGAAAGTCTACAAATGACTGACTTAAAAAGTGAAGCACATTAAATGAATTCCATCTTCTATGTCAATTCTGTAAGTGATAATTAAAATGGATGTTTTCATGAAGCAGATGTATAACATCACTACTGGACAATGATGACCATCATTACATGACGCCCACAATAAATCAATTCTATAAACAAAAATGCCAATAACACTGTCGAGACTACAACCAGGTACTGTTTGAAATCCTGAAAAGTGAAATGCATTTTGCACCAAGAATATCTTACCAATACCTGTAATATTGTATACATAATACACATGCTGTATGTATTTTATCGTTCTTTATCCCTTTATTTTTGTTTGTTATACATATGACACAACTGTTATATATATTGTTTTTATGTACAAATAGTACAGCATGGTTAGAGGTAAACCTTAACCATCATCATGCCTTTCCAGCACACTGTTGTATGCAACTGTGGCTGCCTGGGATTTTTACTCAGATGTTCACAATTTTTGCATATCATTTTTGTGTGTTTAAATTAAAGACTGTCACCAATAAGGCTTAATTCCAACTATTCACTTGAATTTCCTAAAAGAGACACTGTCTTAAGCTCACAGAAAGTTCTAACATATTCCTGATAAATGCAAAATAAATTTGCCCACTTAAAAGAATAAACTGAGTTGGGAATACTCATCCTAAAGGAAGCTCTTTCTGGGGATGTAACCAAAAACTAAAAAAGTTTTGAGTGAAGTCATTTTTTAAGCAACTGCCAAAGGTGCCCACTTTTACTCATAGTTTGTATAGGAGGTTACAAATCCTGTAACTGTGAAGGAGTCTAACAATCCAACATTTTGATGTTAGATTTTTCTTCAATTACCTAGCTTAAATAAGATTATAAAAAGATCACAGTAATATTAATGAGAGATATAGAACTAACTTTTATACTAGACTTTTACACAAACTATTTAACTTTGTATTGCTGCAGAGATATTCTAACAAGCTGACTTGCCTCAAAATTTTCAGCTAAATCATCTCAGACAGTTCTCACTATATCTAGTAGGATCTAGTAGTAATCCTTACTTTGTACCTCTTTTATGTTTCTTCAATTGGTAAATAGTCCTCATTAAATTGGTACTAGTGTTGGTATAGTGTGGATAACCAGACAATACACGTTTTTACCAATTTCTTGCAACAGAAAATAATGTTTGTTAAAACAAATTTGTAGATGCAAGTTACTTCTTCAAAAGGTTTTTAGTTCTACCAAAATCTAAAGTTTGACAAGGCAGTCTTGGTAGCATGACTAAAGATCTCAGTGTACTTTAATCTTGTCAAACCACTCTACTCACTAATTACTGTGATAATATGAAAAGTTATAACTGGCAGTTAAATTAAATTGAGGATGTAATTACAGTTATAATCATGCTATTGAATGGTCAGTATAAAATAGTCTGGTATAATCAAAATCATAATACCATTAAACAGCTTTAAACCTCATTACCTGTTGATTAACCAATCAGCAACATGTAAGAATGTTGATAGGGCAGCTAGAGCTAAACATTTTGGAAGCTTTATTTCAATTGGTTATTGAAATAAATATAAGTAATAATTAACCAATCAGAAATGCTCTATGAAAGGCATGTAGTGCTCAGTGATTTCACAAGGGTTTATGAGTTACAATATGCTCATTCACCAAGGACACAGTTCAATGGGTTGTACTTTACATGCATTGACATGAACTGACCTTGTGTGATCTGGGTATCATGTATCATACCCAAAAACCAAGAGGTGTATTTTCTAAATACACTGGTGAATGAAAGCTAATGAACTGTGCCAAGGGAATTGAGATTTTATTAGCTCATAGTGTATGAAGACCTCAGATTCACAAAATAAAATCTAAGGACAACACACCATGCTGGGCTGCCAGGCAAGCCTGGTAGGCAAGTCAACCTAAAATGATGAACGATAACATCAGTTACTCCTACAACCCAAAATCCTCTGATACTCGGACTTTCTGGTTTGGTCCCCACAACTTTTCTTTCGGAGTCCCTCTTTAACATTTATTCCCAATGCATACAATTGCTCTGTTGCATGCATGGGTCACTTTTATTAAGTTATACACTGAAAGCAATTCCACAAAAGGAGGGCAAGTTCCTTTTTCGACAAAAGGTCTAAAATGTAGTGAAAATTTGAATGAAGTCTACTTTTTAGCGAGGAAGTTTTCAAAAGTCTGCTGAGGGTTCTTAGGTCCACTTTTTAAAAAATCTGCATGTGTGCAGATTTTCCCGCAAAGGTCCACTTTTTTGAAGTCCCACACTTCCAAAAAAATCCTGTGTATGGGCCTGTTGGAAACTTTCTGGGGAGTTTCTTAAATTTGAAAAGTGGGAACATGATTGTGACACAATGAAGTGCATTTTTTCTGTATGTTAATTTGTAGAGTCATGTATTTAAACTGCACAGTACACTATATGGATTGGTATAGTCCATATTTCTATCTCTGTGCAGTGATGTCATAACCTTGACGCAGCTTTTACTCACGCATCAAGATCTGCCGTCTTTGTGTGCACGCGTATAAACACCATCGCTTTAAGCCAGCGAGCGCGGTTTACTGGTGCGAGCATCAAATCTTGCGCTGATATCACTGCACAGAGGTAGGGAAATGCAGTATATGTAGAGTAATGGTACAAGTCTATTCTTTACTACAGGCATCATATGTCTACTTATTCTTAATATCTATATCATTAATACATAAGTTATTTTATAAAACTAGTGAAGAGTTAATGCATACTATGTAGTGCTAATTTAGTACAATGACAAGTCCTAATCCACCTTCCACCTAGCATAAGTGCAACATTTAGCGACTTTTACATGAGTTACATTTTGTAGAGTTTTTAAGATACACAATCAGGGATACTGCTTTAAAACCTTTAGTATATAGACTATTACTTCTACTGCCTATTATTGAAAATGAAGCACTCTGACTGGTTAGTTTACTGATGATTATTCTGCTGTAATTGGTGGTAATATATTCGATCACAATACAGCATCTTTAATAATGCCTTATGCAGTGTACTATTTTCAGTATACACACAGTCCTTTATGCCATGGATACATTTTGTGAATAGCACCTTAACCGAATCAATATCAATTATTTGGGTTGAAAGGTTGAATTTTCTGATTAAACATGATTATCTTGTGGTAATGAAATAGAAATAAAGGGTTTCAGTATCATATGGGTTCATAATGTATCCTAGACCAAAACTTTCAAATAATGGCTCGACTGCAGTGGCATCAGTAGTTTTAAGTTTTTTTCCCCTGACTTCTGACACATTATACACCCCCTAATGACCTGCACTACCCTCTATTTCTTATTTTTGCCTATCAGTATTTTTTTTTTACATTTCAATATTTTTTTTTATGGCCAACTTCCGGAAACAGAAAATCCGGTAGTCTTACATCCTGTAATTGGACCTGTTACTTTTTGAGTTTTGACATCGGTAAATTCTGAGATTTTCAAGAACGAGCGACAATCATACTACATCCATTCACATTGATGATTAACTGATGATTACATGTTGTTTATAACATGAATTCTGGGTACATATGCCACAGATCAATAATTTAGCCTGTACTTGTTTTCAACAACACCGTCCCTTAAATACCTGCAGAATATCTATGTTCGAATGAAATATTAAGGTTTAAAACGTGAGACAGCTATCATAACTGTCCTCATAATGAGAGGCGCTTCTCTGGTATTCAGTACAATAAGATGACGTCTCTCCTGGTTTCCTGCATATGGGACATTCTGACATGCGATCTCCACATAGCTTGACGAGGTCCATGAACCACTAAGAATAGCATGTTTCATGAATACGATCGCGACACACAGGGCCCACGTCTCAGTGCAAATAAAATTGCCAAAAATATTGAAAATGGTTTGGCTGTGACAAGAGCAAATTGGGGGATGATAGAGTATTAGTCAGCAACTCCATTTATGCAAACATTTTCTGACAGCACATAATTCCATATCAAGAAATAGAAAGGCTGGGTAATCAGCCATTTCTTAAACATGGTTTCCACAAAGCAACTTTCATTTTGATACAAAAAATGCCATCAAAAATTATCTTCAAAGATGGTGTGTCCTGTGCATGAAACGTAATTCCTTTGCTCCATCAATCCATAAACAAAAGACTTCCACATGCCCCTGCCCTGACGCAATGCAAATCTTGCATAAACTACAGAAATTCCGCATCTCGTGCACACTGCCAGATGCCCATCTTGCCATAAACAAAATACTTCCGCTCTCGGGCGCCTGCTCAGATGCACATCTTGCATAAACAAAAGAATTCCGCATCTCAGTGCACACATGCACAGATGCCATCTTGCATAAACAAAATAATTCTGCATCTCGTGCACACGGCACTATGCACATCTTGCATAAACAAAAGAATTCCGCATCTCGCGCGCACTGCACGATGCACATCTTGCTACACTAAAAATTCGGCATCTCGTGCCACTGCACGATGCACATCACTTGCATAAACAAAAGAATTCCGCATCTTCGTTCGCACGGGCACAGATTGCCCATCTTGCATAACCGAAAGATCCCTCATCTCGTGCACACTGCAGCAGATTGCACATCTTGTCATAAACAAAAGAATTCCGCTCATCGTGCACACTACACAATGCACACTTGCATCAACTAAAGATTCTGCATCTCGTGTCACACTGCACAGATGCACATCTTGCATAAACAAAAGAATTCTGCATCTCGTGGCACACTGCACAGATGCACATCTTGAAACATAAACAAAAGAATTCTACATCTCGCGCGCAGCTGACAGATGCCAGCTTGCATAAATGAACACCTCTAGCATCAATTGTGCGGCGTTTCGGTACATTCTTATCCAGCCTGGAGTAATCAATATCCTATATAAGTCTCCCAAGTGATTACGTGCTTTTTTTCAGCATATGCAAGCGGTGATGTTGTATCTGTAGAAAGTAGTGATTCCTGTGTTTCCTTTTTTTATTAACTTGCGGCATTGACCATGACTTTGACTGCAACTCACAGCATAGGCACATGTTTGGCACTAAGGTTGCGGGCACTGTGTACCATACTGTGCAGGTTTATTCCAGACTTCAGACTACAAGGATATGTGGACTGAAGATTCTCTTTCATGACTGGGTGTCAAACACAAATGGTGCAAAATTGCTGGAAATTTTGGAGCTGTATATCACGCACACCCCCCCCGCGTGTGTCACGCTGTGTGCTGTCGGCAGACGTACATAATAGCATAACACCCCTAGTGCGTATGACGCTAACGTAGTGTGTTACGTTCACAAAACCTTTTCCGGAATTTGTATATATATTATTAACCTTTCCCTGGGATGGCCAGCGCACGATTGTTGAAAAACCATGTGCGCTATGCCGGATTCGAACCGGCGACCTCGTAGTACATGCACGACGCTCTCAACCGACGAGCTTATCAGCAGGGGTTTGTAGAAGAGCCGATGATATCCCCTCTAGATGATTCTACGCTCGTCTACCCACCCTGCTTTGATAGCTCAGTCGGTTATAGCGTCGTGCAGGTAATACGAAGGTCGCCGGTGTCGAATCCGGCCAGCGCACATGGGTTTTTATTTTTTCAACACTTCGGTGCGCTGGCCATCTCCAGGAAAGATATACTAAATATATACATCCTTGTCTACGCTGGAGAACTAAGTAGTTAAATCCTCATTTCCCGCACTTATACCGTAGGCATGCAGCACAAATACAGGGTGAAGAGCAAAAAAAATTGTGACCAGATTGTGTCCCCATTTTGGATTCTTAAATAATAGATATATAACGTATTTGAGTATCATCGGAAAGCCTAGTTCATTATCTTTAATTTGCTGCCAAATAGTCCATCGGTTCAGTAGAGGCCGACACTACGAGTCTTTTGAAATCAATAGTGCCGTTTTCACCCTACCACGGATTCGCATTTGAATGCACTGCCGCCCGACTAAGCAATGTGATTCCCCGTTGACAATGCAGAAAACCGACTGCTGGATTTCAAACGCTGTAAACTTGATCTATACCTACCGATGTGAATGATCTTGTCAGCACTTTAAGATAATGAACTGGTGCCAAGGGATTGAGATTTCACTAACTCATAGTGGATGAAGAAGACCTCAGTTCACAAAGACAATCTAGGAAAGCATCGCAGGCCATGCCTGGGCTGCCAGGCAAGCCTGGTAGGCAAGTCAACCTAAAATGATGAACGATAACACTCTCAGTTAACTCCCATCCACCAACCCAAAACCTCTGATACTCGGACTTTCTGGTTTGGTCCCCACAACTTTTCTTTCGGAGTCCCTCTTTCACATGTGTGTTCCCATGCATAACAAGTGCTCTGTTTGCATGCTGGGTCACTTTTATTAAGTTATACACTGAAAAGCAATTCCACAAAAGGAGTGCAAGTTCCTTTCCGACAAAAGGTCTAAAATGTAGTGAAAATTTGAATGAAGTCTACTTTTAGGCAGGAGTTTCAAAAGTCTGCTGAGGGTCTGAGGTCCACTTTTTAAAAAAATCTGGGCATGTGTGGCAAGATGTTTTCCCGCAAAGGTCCACTTTTTTTAGTCCCAACTTCCAAAAAAATCCTGTGGTTGGGGCCTGTTTGGAAACTTTCTGGGAGTTTCTTAAATTTAAAAGTGGGAACATGATTGTGACACAATGAGGTTGCATTTTTTTCTGTATGTTAATTTGTAGAGTCATGTATTTAAACTGCACGTACACGATATGGATTGGTATAGTCCATATTTCTATATCTGTGCATTGATGTCATAACCTTGCGCATGCTTTTACGCACGCGTCATGATATTCCGTCTTTGTGTGCACGCGTAAACAAACAAACAACCAATCGCTTTAGAGCCAGCGAGCGCTGTTTTACTGTGCGAGCATCAAACTGCGCTGATATCACTGCACAGAGGTAGGGAAATGCAGTATATGTAGAGTAATGGTACAAGTCTATTCTTTACTACAGTGCATCATATGTCCTACTTATCTTATATCTTATATCATTAATAACATAAGTTTATTTTCTAAACTAGTGAAGAGTTAATGCATACTATGTAGTGCTAATTTTAGTACAATGACAGGTCCTATCCACACTTCCACCTAGCATAAGTCAATCATTTTAGCGACTTTGATACATGAGTTACATTTTGTAGAGTTTTTAAGATACCCAATCAGGGATCCTGCTTTAAAACCTTGAGTATATATAGACTATTACTTCACTGCCTATTATTTCAAATGAAACACTCCATTGGTTAGTTTACTGGATGATATCTTCTGTAATTGGTGTAATATATTTCGATCACAATACACACTTTTAAGTATGCCTTAATGCAGTGTAGCTATTGTTCAGTATACCCACAGTCCTTTATGCCATGGATACATTTTGTGAATAGCACCTTAAACCGAATCAATATCAATTATGTTGGTTGAAACAGGTTGAATTTTCTGATTAACATTATTATCTGTGGTAATGAAAATAGAAATAAAGGGGTTTCAGTATCATAGGGTCTGGTTTCATAAAATGTTCCTAACCACAAACTTTCAAATAATGGGCTCGACTGCATATGGATTCATGATTTGTAAGTTTTTTTCCCCTGACTTCTGACACCTTTATACACCCATAAATGAACCTGCACTAACCCTCTCTTTCTTATTTTTTGGCCTAGTCAGTATTTTTGTTTTTTACATTCAATATTTTTTTTTATGGAAAACTTTCCGGAAATCAGAAAATTTCCGGTAGTCTTCATCCCTGTATGGACCTGTTGCTTTTGAGTTTTGAATCTGGATTCTGAGTATTTCAACCGCAAATCATACTACAATCCATTCACAAACAGTGATGATTAATGAATGATTACATTTTGTTTATAACATGAATTCCCGTGTACATATGCCACAGAAAATTTACTCCTGTTACTTGTTTTCAACACACAGTCCTTTAAATCACCACCTGCAGAAATAATATATGTTTCGGCGACATGAATATTAGGTTTTTAAAACTTGAGAACAGCTATCATAACTTTCCTCATAATGAGAGGGCGCTTTCTGGTAGTTCAGTACAATAAGATTGCGGCTCTCAAAACTGGTTTCCTCCCTGCATATGGGACTTCTGACAATCATCGCATCCACATAGCTGACAGGTGCCATGACCAAATAAGAATATCATTTCTTGATACGATCCAACACAAGGGCACACAGTCCCCTACAGGCAAAACATAAAATGCAAAAATATTGAAGATGTTTTGGCTGTGAAAGAGCAAGATTGGGGATGATAGATATTTATCAAGCTACTGCCTTTATGAAAACATGTTCTGAATCCACATAAGTCATACAAAATTGAAAGGCTGGGGTAATCAAGCCATTCTTAAAACAGTGGTTACCCACAAAGCACTTTCCTTTGGATTAAAAACATGCATCGAAATTATATCAAGATGTTGTGGGCCTGTGCAGAAACAAATTCCTTTGCCCATCAAGCCATAACAAAAAAATTCCACCTCCCCTTCCACTGCTCAATCACATCCTTGCTAAACAAAGAAGTCCACATCCCCTGCACACTGCTCAGATGCACATCTTCATAAAACAAAAAATTCCGCATCTCGGCGCGCACCTGACAGATGCAACCATCCACTATGCATAAAATGAACAACCTCTAGATACAATATGTGAGGCGTTTCTGTACATTCTGTCCACCTGGAGTAATCAATATCCTATATAAGTCTCCTCCCAATTGATATACTTGCTTTTTTTCCCAGGCATTGATAAGCGGTGATTTTGTATCTGAGAAATAGTAATTCCACTGTGTACTTTTTTTTATTAACTTGCGGCATTGACCATGACTTGACTGCAACTAACAGCATATAGGCACATTTTTGGCACTAAGGTGTGCTGGCACTGTGTACCAGACTGTGCAGGTTTATTCCATACTTCAGACTAAAATGTATGTGGAATGAAATTCTCTTTTCATGGACTGTGCGAAATGTGCGAATTTGCTGGAAAAAGTGTGAGCATGTATAATGCGTGTGTCACGCTGTGTGCTGTCGGCAGACGTACATACTAGCATAAACACCCCTACCCAGTGCGTATGACGCTAAAGGTCCGTGTTATCGTTCAAAAACATTTCCAGCAATTGTATATATTTATTAATCTTTCCCTGGAGATGGGCCAGCGCACGATAGTGTTGAAAAAACCGCATGTGGCGCTTGGCCGGATTCGAACGCGGCGACCTTCGTATTACATGCACGACGCTCTAACCGACGAGCTATCAAGCAGGGTTTTGGGTAGAAGAGCGATCTATATCATCCCTTATATGTCGTTAGAGCGTCGTGCATGTACTACGAAAGGTCGCCGGTTCGAATCCGGCCAAGCGCACATGGGTTTTTTTTTCAACACTATCGTGCGCTGGCCATCTCCAGGGAAAGATTAATAAAATATACATCCTTAGTCTACCTGGAGAACTAAGTAGTTTAAATCTCATTTCAGCAGATTATACCTTAGGCATGAGGCACAAATACAGGGTGAGTAAAAAAAAACTTGACCCAGAATTGTGTCCGCCATTTTGAGTTCTTAATAATAATTATAACACAGTATTTGATAGCATCGGAAAGCCTATTTCATTTCTTTAATTATGCTGCAAAGAATATTCCAATCGGTTTAAGTATAGGCTGAACAAGTCTTTTGAATCAAGTATGTGGCCGGTTTTCACACCCTATCCACGATTCGCATTTGAATGCCAGCCCGACTAAGGCAAATGTGAGCCGTGGACAATGCAGAAAACCGACTGCGGGATTCAAACGACTGTAACTCGTCCTATACCTAACCGATGTGAATGACTTTCATCAATGTGCGCGAGATAATGAACTAAGCTCCAGATTATATCAACATATGTTGATCTATGGTACTTGAACATTCAAAATGGCGGACACATCAGGGTCATTTTTTTTTACTCACCCTGTACCTTGCAAATCTCAAAATAGACAGTAAAAATAATACTAATGAACAAGAGAAGGAATGAATGAAATTATCAAAAACACATTATGTTTTATAAATCATCTAACTGAAGCCTGATTTCCTTTCATGTTGACACTGAAACATATGCATTTCCCTTCTGAGAAGTGGATGCCCCAAATGACCTATTTTGCACCCCAAAAGATGAAATGGCTCGACCAGTGACCCCAGGTCACACCCTTCGACCATCGCTCTTTCCTTAACACCTCTAATGCACACCAAGGCCGATTTATAATACCTGCCCACATGTTTTGATCGAGATTTCGATCACTTGAGCACAGTAAGTGTTAATTCGTTTGGCTCAGCCCACACGGTACGGCGCGTAAATATCAGGCTGTGGGCGGCCTGGAATGGGAGTCAACATTGGGAAAGGAATCATGCCTTCATTAGATGATTTATAAACCACATAATGTGTTTTTGAATATCATTTACACTGAACTACTGATTTTCCTTTACAAAAATGTTGACTGAAACATATGCATTACCCCCCGTTTGAATGAATATTTTTCAATCAACACCAGACTGACCGCACTCAGTCGGAGGTGGAGCCATATATCTCATAGCAGGTCAACAGAATGCAGCCAAAGGCGAGAAAGACCTGCACTAAACATCACACAGTAACATATGTTAAGGGCCTACAGGCATTAACATAAAATCGGGGGACATAGATTCTCACCTGACAACGGAATACCGCGAGCGTCATAGTCGGCAACCGATGGGAGACTTTATGTAAAGTGTAGTTGATTTAGTGTTTTTCTGCAGGAGTTCCCTCGCACGTTCTCTTTGGGGAGTTTGTACGTTTCTGTAATACACCGACGAAAACGTTGTGGGAGCCCCCACGACATAGCTTCGCGGATTTCGCTAATGCTGATTCCGCTTGATAGTCCGTAACATCACGGTCGTCCTGGGCCTGATGTAACTAAAAAAAAAACTGCTCGAGCTTGAGAAGCTCCTATCACAGCGTTTGAGTCATTAATTACAGCGCTAAACCATCTAGCAATTGTCGCTTTCGATCGCGGACCCGTGGGGGGAGCGTGGGTCAGAAACAACGAGTCGTTCGAGCCCCCTGAGCGGACTAGTTTTACGTTTATAGATACCAAGGGGCCCGAACGGGACACCACCGGCGATCTTCCCGCACCGTAAGAGTGACCTGCAATTCGGGGTAAGATATTTGTTGATTGTCGGATGAGGATGACTTCGGTTCTTTTTTTTGCCAGAAAATCCGGCCTAAAGAACAATTTGCCCCTGTCCCGAGAGAATTCTGTACGCCTGACCTCAAGATATTCTTAATCGCCGAGCATCGTCTCCCAGAGGCGAGAGCGACGAGGAAGACCGTCTATGGTGACATACTTTAGTGATGCCTCAGCCATTGGTTCGACCGGGGGCTTCCACATAATGGTCTAAGACAGTATTAAGGTCCCAGGGTGGGACAGTCCTTTCCTGGCCGAGGGTCCGTGTATTGCGTGCATCCCCCCCTCTAGAAGGAGACGGTGAGCACATCGGCAACCCTCAACACGGCCGAGATGCAATGAGAGCCAAGAAAACGTGGACCGGTCGAAAACGTTTCTCGTTGCATCTCGGCCGTCAACACTATTTTTTGTCGCTCAAGACATACTTCATTGGACCTCAATTGCAATCTGGGCCGTCTTCCAACACGGCAAATGACGCATGTTTTCCTCGTTGCAATCTGGGCCGTCTTATACTGAAAAATGACGCGATGTTCCTCCTCGTTGCATCTGGGCTGTCTTTCCGGTAAATGTCGCAATGTTCCTCATGCACCTGGGATACGTCATCCCCGCGGGTGACCCTGTGTACAAATCCCATAGACAATTTCGATTTCGATGGTGATAAGCGCCACCATATTTCGATAAGCTATTTTTTTTTTATTAATGCATAACGCATTCTAGAACGTAAACACGGCGCATGACGTAGCGTAATAGCGCGACTCACGACTATGCATCGTAATAGCGCCACTCTCGACTGGCGAGCTATAAGCTACAATTTCATGCAGATCATGTGCAGTACGCATCCAACTTAGTTATTTATTATCCCTGTTCTCATTGCATTCGCACGCGATGTTCCTTGTTTGCATCTGGGACGTCTTTCCGGAAAAATGGCGCAATGTTTCCTCGTTGCATCTGGGCCGTCTTCCCGGGGAAAATGACGTGATGTTGCCTCGTTGCATCGGGCCGTCTGCCGGGAAAATGACTCGATGTTTCTTGCTGTTGCATCTGGGGTTTTCTTTTGGTCCCCCCTGGGCCGTTAACGACTGTACGCTACTACTTATTCCTTGTGCCGGGAAAAAACGGCCGAGATGCAATGAACGCAAAATTTGGCTCTCATTGCAACCGGGTGCCCGTTACAAAATAAAAATAGATTGCCCTTTGTTGCATTTTGGGCGGCGGTCGGCAAAACGACCCGGTCTGGGTGTAGGGTTAATGGTTGATCCGTCGTCGAACCCTCTATGGATCGCTATGATAGCAGGACTTGTCGTTTCTGAGATCAAAGTTTCAAGTGTCACTATCAAAGCGATCAGTGGGAAAGTCAGCGATCTCGGCGATGCCCGAGTCGGAGACACGTCTCGTCTCACCATTCCAGCGGAAGTAGGGTCCCAGACGCTTAGAGTAATCGCCATGGTGGACTTCCTTCTTCCTGCTGATATGAGCGAGGTAGCCCCTCTGCGAAAAGCCAGAATCTCGGTATCGCTGCCATACAGAATGCCATGCAGCCAACGCTAGGTGCTCCAGCGACAACTGGCGCTCCCTCCGTCCCGAAGGGATACTAGGTCCGGACGGTTCGGTAGATGCAGCGGCAGAGCCGACAAGCGATCCACCATTGGGCGAAAAACTCAAAGTGGGAGCCGAGAGGAGACAACAGGCAAACGCCTCCCGCCCAATTTTCGAAACTACACGATGCAAGAATCGGAATTGGTGGGAAGCATATGCTGTGAATCCCCGCATATTCTATCGCCGAGACGTCGACTCTACTATCTCACCTTGTCGTGAGTCCGGGTGCAGTACAGATGGAGCTGGTGACTTCATGTTCTGTGCGAAACCTGGTCGATCTGAGGAACATATAACCTCGAAGATCTCCTCCCGCACGACATCTCGATTCAGTATCCATTCCGAGGCCACGTGACAGATCGTCGGCAAAGAAGTTGACGGCCCCTGGAAATGTGTATGCTGCCATGGATCCGTGAATGGCCCCGGTCCCGACACCACGTTATGATTCGCATGGCGTCGAGACACAGGGAACGGGACCGAGTCCCGCCCCGTTTGTTGATGTAGGCCACCACGGTGGAGTTTTCCGACTGAACCAAGGACACTGGAGTTTGGTCACGCACCGCTCTAGTGATCAAGAGTTCGTTCTATACTGCCACAATTCGAGGCG
Source organism: Ophioderma brevispina (assembly GCA_023653785.1). Lineage (NCBI taxonomy): Eukaryota > Metazoa > Echinodermata > Ophiuroidea > Amphilepidida > Ophiodermatidae > Ophioderma > Ophioderma brevispina. Next base: position 35,425 of record JAMKCH010030212.1, read on the forward strand.
ATGGACATGGGGGCCTGAGCCTCTGGTCGCGGGTAACCCACAACGTCCCCGAGGCGCGAGGTCAGGGTGAAATCCCCCACCCGAACTTCGACACTTCCGTCACAGGAGGCGCGGGGAAGAAATTCCCCTCGTCAGGTTGGGGCGGTGAAACCACCATGCCAGGTGTTCCCGTATCCCCGAGTTGATGGGGAACAGACGGGAATCTGGGTGCTGGATCGGCCTGTTTAGTGCCGTCCGATGTGCATTTGAAGCAGCCTCATATGGAAGCGACAGTGACGGGAACGAGTCGACGAGAGTGGCCATCAAGCCTAGAAGGCGGACAGCCAGTCTCGAGCGGGGCCTGCGTAGCAGCGCCAGGATTCCTCAGGTCCGTGTGAATAACGACATCCACCCGCTCCGGAACCTTCGGTTCTGCAAAGCCCGGAAGCAGTTGCAGCCGCACACCCAGATACCTCAGTCTTGAGAGGGGGTTATGCTCGATTTGTCGAAGTTGACAAGGAAGCCCAACCTCTGCACCACCTGAATGTGGTACTACTGACCCTCTTGGTCGTCCGCCTGGGCGACGGTCCCTAGATTACCTAGTCGTCCAGTACCTGCATAGGTTTGACCCCTAACCCTGGTAAGGGCGCCCACTTGGGGGGTCCGGGTCACCACGTGAAGACCCTGGGAGAGGTGTTGAGTCCGAAAGGGAACACGTCCACTCGACTACGGCCCTGGATTTGAAATCTGAGCAAGCGACGGTCTGTTTTTGCGACTGCGACGGTAGGTTAGGCGTCTTTCAATCCAAAGAAGACGCCCAGCTCCCTTCAAAGGACAGCGCAGGATCGACGCGAGAGTTTCCAATCCTGAACGTCTTCGGCTTGATGTACTGATTCAGAGGCTTCACGTTCAGGATGGACGCCAATGCCCGGTCTTCTTGGAGCCAAGAAGAACGTCGACCAAACCCCTCGGTGAAGGGGGGTCGACCAGAGGAAATGGCACTCTTCACCAAGAGCGCCGAGACCTCGACCAGAAGAACTTGTTCTTCGGCTCCCCCGGAAGGTGGGTGGGTCTCGGATGGGAGTCGCCGGGGGTTTTTTCGCGTGACATTATTCTCTTCTATCCTTGTTCCCACCCCGTTCCACCGACAGACTCAGCACCCAAGGTGCCGGAGAGATGGCTGGCCATTCCCGCACGTGAGAAAACTTAAGCCGGCCGCCCACCGAGGTGGTAAGGCTCCCCTCCCGAAGGAGATACCCCGCGCCAACCTGCCCCGCCCTCAGGACGAAGGCTCTTCCCCTTCCCAGGCGCCTTGCTTTTGGGAGGGCGACTAGCCTCGGGCTGGCCCCGGACTTCTGATAGAAGTAGTCCGGGGCTGCGGGCTCTTGGCTCTGAGGCCGGTGTCCGGGGACTTTCGCCTGCCTTGCGGACGGCTGGAAGAAGAGGAGCGCTAGCGAGTCTTTCTTCTTCTCAGCCGAAGATCTCCCTGAGGAGATCTTCTCCTGAGCTCTCCTTGAGCGCCTGCTCTGATTCCACGCGTTCCGCTGAGGCAAGCAGTGAGTCAACGAACGAACGAACCCCGAGAGGACGTCCCCGCGATTCGGGCTTGGTCTTAGAGACCTCCGCTGCAAGATCGGAGCTCGGGGTGGGCTCAGAGTTGGAGCAGGCGTTCATCGCGTCGCAGGAAGCTGGTGGCGACGCCACAATAGACATTGAAGCCCTCCTTTGGCCGAGTCACTAGCGCGCTAGGACGTCCAAGGCATCAGAAAGCTCCACCCCTCGCCCAATGAGGATCTGAGGTCGTGGTCGAGGACCATAGAGAAGCACCTAGTCTGATACCAGAGGTCACCGCCAGGTCTAGGTGCCTCAACTGACGAGGGTACAGGCCGAGGAGGCATGGGGTCGACACCACAAGTCCCAGGCACATAAGCCGAACGGTAGTGGACGGGTACACCACCTTGCCCCGGCCCGGTACAGGCTGACCGCCGCAGCCTGAGTGGCGCCCAGAAGGAGACAAACTGCTGCAGCAGCTGCGCAAGTGGCCCCGCTTGAAAGCGGGTCAGAAGCAGCCCGACAGCACCTGGTGCCTGCGGCTGGGGAGCCGACGCGGAGGCGCGGTGTGTCTATAGCCTGGAGGGGCCCCGTTCCGAAAGACCTGCCAACGGTCCCCCCCCCATCAATTCCAGCCCGACTGGGGTGGTAAGCCACGTACGGGATGCAGCCGTAACCTGAAAAGGTAGGCTGACGGCGGGTACTACTGTGTCCCCAGCAGGAGCAGGCCACGAGGCAGCCCCGCAGGAACGCCATAGGCAGTGGCACCCACCGGTTACCCCGCCATAGGCGGACCCCGCCGCGGAGACAGGTGCCGGAAACCAGCACTAGTTACCACCAACCGCAGCAGGCGTACCGCGTAAGAGGCCTGAGTCCGACTGAGTCAGCTGGGGCATCTTCGGAGGCCAGCCCAACGGAGCACCAACCCCCCACCCGCTACGCCAATCCCGAAGGGCCCGCGGAGCGCGCGTGCGGCGCCAGCTGAGGCGGCACTGCATGACTAGCAAGCTAGTCCACGCGGGTGCAGCGAGCGTAGCCAACCCCTGCGGCGTCCCGCCAAGGGATACCGAAGCCAAGGCCCCAGGGTTTGTCGAAACTACCCTGAGTAATGGCCACCGTGGGTAAGCGTCGACGGCCCGAAGACAAAAAACCGGGACTGCAACCACGCTAGGTGTGGACAACAGCGGCGATGGATTAGCCCGGGCGAACCGGGGCATCACCATCAACCACTCACCACAGAACCCGGAGCTCCCGCAGCCGCCAAGCCCCCAGGGGGATTGGCAGAGCTGACCGCGCTAGCCTGCACCGGAGCAGCCCCCTAGGGCTGACCGGGCGAGCCAGCAGCCGGTGGCGCGCTGAGGAGGCGGCCCGAGGCCGCCCCGTCAGCATGCTGCGAAGTAGCCGAAGCTACCCCACCTTTTTTTTTGTGGGACACCCAGAGAGCAGTAGCGGCTGCCTTGGATGAACCCGGACCGAGCCCGACTACCACCCCCCCCCCCCTCCCGTGTACGCAACACAAGCGGCGTACCCATGTTCAAAGGTTTGCCCATTGAACATCCGGGCTGGGTCCATACAAAAGAGGCGCACCGGTGGTGCGGGAACATTGTCGCTGTGATCGACACAAGAGGATGGGGATCCCACTCTGAATGGATGCGGGCAGCGTACGCAATTATGCGCCATGCCGGGGTGAGCGTGAGTTGATAGATTGGAATAGCGTGCGCAATAAAAAAAAACCCCCGTACAAAAAATAACAGCATATGCCAGGGAGGTCTCCCGTACGCAACGTCACGGCCACAAAAACCACTCAGTAACTGATCACCAACGGATAAAGAAATTTTCACACAGTTTGACATATTTATTAAGTATACCACAAGCATATAATACAATAATCACACACCAGACCATACTAATTTGTTAGCAAGCAAGCCCGCTAACCAATAAACATAACAAACTCGCACATAGTCCCAAAGGCCATCCAAGCATCAACACGTGCGTCAATGGCTGCCTTGTTACCTTCTTTTCCCGCTACGCAGATCACATGACCGGATCGGCGGCAAAAAAAGGATACGCAATAAAAGTCGCTCCCCGGCGGTGTACAAGGCTCCGGTTATTTCGTTCGATGAGCGTTAAAATCCAGTATATAATCCAGTAATATATCCAGATGGTTTATGGTATAGTAGTAGGATTATTCCGTATGAGACAACAACTAGTCCAGTATCAAAAATCTCAGTTAATTTTGGCTGCTAATGACAGAGCTGCGGTAACACGAGTCCGTTCGGTAAGGCTGCCAAAACGGAATTGAGGAAGAGCTATGGTCGACAGGGTGTGACCTGGGGTCACTGGTCGCGACCATTTCATCTTTTAGGGGTGCTAAAATAGGTATTTGGGGCATTCCACTTCTCAGAAGGGAAATGCATATGTTTCAGTCAACATTGGTGTAAAGGAAATCAGTTCAGTGTAATGATTTAGTCTTTTTAAGGTACATATGGAGTACAACAATTACCTGTTCTCTGATATCTTGCAGTTGTTGTTCTAGCTTAGTGATCTCATTGTTAGCGTTGTTCATCTTTGCTGGTTTGGTGCCAGCTCCTGCATTGTTATTGGTTGCTGCAGTCACTGTATTGGTATTAGCAGCTGTGCTGCATGCTGGGGGTGCTGTAGGACAAGATTGAAGGCAAATAATGGTTAGAAAATAACTAAGGGCATGTTGTAGTATCTCACATAGGTTAACTGATACTTCAGGTGGCATAATAACATTATGCCCTTTGCACCTATTTTATATCATATGCTTAATTCTGTAAACGGAATAAAGCACGGAGTAGGTGGGAAGGGTATAATGTAATTATGCCCTTTGGGCTATGAATAGAGTATGGTCTTTATAGTAGGGTTATAAATGAGAATCCCATTCTAGAAGTTTAGGGAAGAAGGTTTGAAGATGTTTTTTCTTTATTTTGAAGGGTGCTGAATCAGAATTTTTGGGTCCAACCTCTGGAAAATGTGGGGAACTTTGTAAAATAAGGGGGTAAAATTAGTACAGGGGTAAATTTGAAATCAAGTCAAAATGTGTTTCAATGTGCACCAATGTATTTGTCTCATTATAAGGATTAAAAAAGTATCGTTTGTATAGGTTCTGACCTTTAGTTAAACAGATACAGCCCTATTAAGGTTCAAGGTTATCCGGGGGGTAAACCTTAACCAGTGCTCCGATTTTGTTAAAACTGGTGTCAAATTGTTCGTCTTGCCTTATTTTAAATGTTTGGCATTGGGTTTCGTTTAAAGTGAGCAAAAATGTAACAAGGGTCTACATGTCTATAGGCGTCACCATAATTGACCTCACATTGTATACAGAGCTGTCCCCAAAAAATTAAAATGCATTTTGCTCCGCATGACAAGCAATAATGGGACACCAGTTTCAACAAAATCTGTCCAGTGGATATTAACCCTACTATTATGATGACACTAAAATTTGTTTTCAAATAAGGCCAGTTCAGTGGGGTTTTTTTTTTTTTCAAAGCATGATTTGCATGAAGGGCCCTAAAGCACGGCGTGAGATTTGACCACCAATTATACTCCTGGAACATAAGGGTGGCAACCATTCCAGAACGGAGCTATTATTATATTGGAGCATCACAATAGCAGTAAAAATTTATTCCTAAATGTTAATCACAGATTCGAATTGCCAAATCTGATGCCAATCTTCGCAGTCTGTCGTAAGGTAGTACCTCATGATTACAGTGGTCTGGGGTACGAATCTCACTCCTGCTTCTTTCAAATATATCAAAAGTTTCATTATTTTTTCAGGTCAGAGGGAAAAAATTCTAAGTCAAAAAAGATCATAAACCCAACAGCTGCCTTTGAGGTTAGTGAGGGAACCCGTCCGGAGCATGGTGTTGGTAAAAAAAAATTACTGCATGATGGGCCAAAGGCAGGCTTGGACATGGCTCCACTGCTATGTTTTATTGGACAGAGGCCCTTTAGGTTGAGTTCACTCACTAATGGTGCATTTACAGTCATTATTTGCAATGCTTCCAATATAAGTTTTCAGCTAATGATAGGAAATAAGCCAAATCGGCATTATAACTTCGGATATTTTTAGATTCCTGAACCTTGCCCCGCGTCAATTATTCAGAAAAGGTCCTTTTGGTAATTTCGAAAATTAGTTCTAAGTCTATTTAATTGGATTTAAAAATAGAAAAATGTTATACTTTTATCCAATTACTTTATGGAATCTTGTTTTATTGGCGATATTGTGGAATTAGTTATAAAACCATAATTATGAAACCCATAATCTTGATTTGTAAAGGTCCGGAGTCCTAAAAAGTGGCAAAACCTTCCAACAATGCATCATAAAATGTAATTATGCCGATTTCTCTTATTATTTCAGCGAATGGTGTCAAATGCAATAAACAAATCCACAACCCAACTGGCGATTATCATGTATGAATGTCAACATGTGAGTACATAGGGCAATGTGATTGTCACAAAAAGCACTACCTGTGATACTTTCCATCGAACATTAAGAGCACTTATTGTTCTGCGCCTTGTCTATCGTGAATGAAGAGGGAATAACAGTAATTAACCCAAAACCAACCCCCAACTCTCTCCAGCACCAAGTGCAGGCGAGATAAGAGTTACCAATTTGCTGTTGTGCCGAAGGGGAAGCAACTGCCTCAACCCTGGTTGGGAATCTAATGCAACAATGGCAATTGAAGCGGAGCAGAATGACTTCCAAACCAAACAGTGGGAAGCGAGAAGCGGTCTAAGAGAAGGCACCTAGCGCTGACCCGCTCGCCCAAATTGGCCCAAAGAAGAATGAGGTGAAGGGGTATTGATTTTAAAATGATAATGCAATGGAATCCTGAGAGGCAGGCAGAAGTATATTGTACGATAAATAAATGACTCAAGACAAACAGTACCCTCAATCGGTAGGCATCATAGACAAAACAGTGAGCAAGAAGACCCGTAAAATATTATGATACCAGTAAAAATGCACGATTCTTACAAAACCATAGCTCTGTGACATGTTGAAATATAGAGATTGGAGCTCCATGGTAAGATTTACAATACCAAATCCAAATACATTCCCTGTGTATCGTCAAGTAGGGACGTTTTATAGCATGGACTACACTAGGGCATGGTTCTTGTCTTGATTTTATGAACAAGTATATCAATTCAATTAGTGCTTGACAGGGTTGGGAGAAGCTCATCATGTGAACCATCAGAGAAATCAATTAGCACCACGATTCACCGACAAAGCAGGTCGGAAAAACTCGTAATAGTGGCAAAAATGCGAGCAGCAGCAAAAAAAAGATTGGAAGTGGCACAATTGGGAAATCAGAAGTCAAAGGTACAGTGGGTGTGAAGAAGGAGCACATTAGCTAATGAGCTTTAACACTAGTTTATAACCGAGAAATCCTAGCATAATTTGGGGGCATTGGCTATTAGGCAGTTGCTTGAATGACAAGCATATACATTGTGCTGAAGGACAGGAATACAGTAGGCAAAAGCTCCCCTTCGAAGCAGGGTAGGAACTATATGCACATGCAGGCCATGTTAAAATTAAAACATTCACCTAGTGGCCAATACCAGTTCGAGGTGGGAAAAGGTGTTTCTTAGCTGTACTCATAACAAACAGCGATGAGTCCACTGAATAGGTGCTAGAAAATAGGTCTGAATTGAAAGATTGATGGATGCAATGCTGTTACCGATTTGCAGCTATGGTGACCACAGGCTGAGAAATGTGCAGCCTAATCCAAATAGGCCAACTGAGGGCGCCAAACAAGGGTGCCAAACATGGGGAGCCAGACAGAGTAGGACATCCAGATAGAGTTTCAGTTGGATGTCCATGTCCAGATGGAGTGGCACTAGGATATCCATTGCTTGTCCAATAAAACCAGTTAGGAAACCTAACTTTCCCATTAAACAACTAGAATTTCGCGGTTCTTAGCTTTCGCGCTCGTTATATTCAAAGAATATAAGCCGTGGGCCGCTCCATGACCTTTGACCTTGGCACATGACCTTCGACCTTGGCACATGACCTTTGACCTTGGCACATGACCTTCGACCTCATCAACATATGAGGGATCCATGGTGCACCTAAGACACAAGATTGGTTCCAATTGAAATTCAACTTTTCAATTGAGGTGAATTTAAAAAAAACTTAACAATTTAGTGACACACACACACATCCACACGCACAACGGATTGCTAAGTGGTCCTGCCAGCTATAGCTGGCAGCCCACAAAAAGTACACCACATGGTCCAATAATACAAATTAAATCACCAGAACTTGATTGGTTATGTTTGGTTTTTGTGAGATGGTCATGCATGCCCATTTTTTTCATACAACTCCTGAAAAGATCTACAGTTGTTAATTTTGCCGAGGTGAAAATGTCAACAGTGAATGTTCTCAAATTAAACCTGTTAAAAGTCCTTAATCTTATCTTTTAACTTGTTTAAACTCTAACTTTGCATTTTTACCTGCTTAAAACCCTTAACCTTTACCTTTAATTAGTTAAAAATGTTTGCAACTAATGCTTTTTCCCCATTAAAATACTGCATGTTGAAACTTGCAAATGCCCGACTTTTGAGTGACCAAGTACGAAAGCCAAACTGGGGTCAAAGGTCATATTGAGATCATTTTCCACACACCCCATATGAGCCTTGGACAAGTGTTTCTTGGGACCAAGTATGAAGTTAATACGGTAATGCATGCAAGTATGAGGGAAAGTAAGCAGCCAACCTAATAACCTAAGGGAACATGGATATACGAACATACATACAGAAGGAATTTGCTATCACAAAATCCCCCATGTTTTTTTTTAAGTTAAATCAGGTCTCTTTTAACTTGTTCAAGTCTAACTTTTTTAATTTACCCATTAAAAGGTTTGTAACCTATGCTTTTAACCTTAAGTCGTCTATAAACTTTGCCTTGGAATCTGTTAAAGCCTGAAACTGGTGATTTCAATCTATTAATGGCGCCTGCCTTCTAATTACCTTTTCCGCCACAGCATACAATGAATGGAACACCTTTGTCTATGGGTGCTCTGCATTGAACACACTTTTTCATCAGACTGCCACAACCTGTGGAAAAAATATGGAAAATTGCAAACATCAATATGGAGAAAATAGAGTGGTTGTTGAGTTTCAGAGTAGCAGTTACTACTGTACACTTCCCCAGGAAGTCTATGATAATGAGGGAAGTAAAGTTTGTTTTATACCAGCTGACGTACATTGTGCATGCAAATTAGTGGCTTTCCCAGAATTTCGGCAATAAGCCAGTAGATCTTGCTGTCCAGAAAATCCTGTTGGATTCCACAAATTTGAAGCAGATATTGAATAGAAATATGCCAGAAAAAAGGCATGTAACTATGTGCATGCCTGTTGTGTAATTTAGTTTGTACAAAACTTGTTACATTTGAGGGTTTACTGCCAGAAGGCCCCATCTGCAATAGCTGCCGTTTGTCAGTTGTGTTATTATTAAAGTGTTATACCTGCTAAATCTAACACCTGGCAGCTATTGCAGATGGGTCCTTATTGCCCTAAACCCACAATTTGTTAAATCTGTTTTGTAGATGGCAATCTAAATAAGTGAACAAAGCCAGATGTCAAGCTATTGAAACCAGTAGTCAGGTAACTGTGCTCATATTATTTTACAATTTGATGTGTGTTTAGTATCAAGTGCACACCAAAGTAGTTAAAGAAGTATGCTAAGTTTACAATCAGAGATTAAGAGATATGTATGTGCTGATTGATTAGCACACTCTCAAATGAATTTGCCATGAGTAAAATTTGTTTTGATGACATGGATATTTTTGAATGTCAATCTATGTAGACTGCTACTTTTGCTATAAATTTAAAGGTGCAACGAGAGATTTCAAGTCATCCATATTTTCTGTGATATGTAGTGATTTCATATAGATTAGATGCTCAATAGATTCCCTACCTTTTATTTGAATACAGAAATAACTTAAAATGAAAACAAAAGGTTATTTGTATATGCTTATATTTCAATAGAAAACAAAGGCTGAATTTCGTATTTGCTCCTATAGGAAATTAGAAATTTCACAATTTTTGTACCACAGAAACAGTTCTCAACTTAATCCTTACAGATGGTGATATTTTTGATATAAAGCTTTACACCAGTGCCAAAATTGGAATTTTCACATTTTTTCGGGGCACCTGTTATTTGAAATCTCTCGTTGCACCTTTAAATGGTGAGCCCGCAGGCGGAGTGCCTGTGTCTCTGTCCTTGGCGTTTGGCCAGGCTACATCATATTATGTTGCTGTGGGGGGTTTGCCACTCCTCCCGCACAGCGAGTCTGTTTACATTCCCAGCATATGCTGGTACCCCATTTATACTCCTGGGTGGAGAGAGGCAAGCGAGGTAAAGTGCCTTGCCCAAGTGCCCAACACATTGGTGACAGCAGGGCTCGAACCCACAATCTTATGCTCATGAGGTGAAGGCTGATCCACAACTCCACCACTGTTGCTATACCATGCCAGAACCCCCCCAGATTATTTTTAAAATCTTGCATCTAATGTTGAAGGTGGAAAATATCCCTTTTAACATGGCTACCATGTATATGAATTTATCTTTGGAGAGGCACTTACAAGATTAATCTTTATGATCCAATCATAAATTAGCATTATATTTTTGTGTATAATTTAATGAATATCCATGAAAGCTTAAATCCAATATTTTAATGAATCTACTGTTTTGTCTTCCATAAGTACACTGAAACAGGAATTACAGCAGGCTGACATTGATCCATACATCACTTTGTTATACACAATATCACTGCTATTGCATGGGTATCAGGAATGTCATCCCATCAGAAACCTTAGCATTAAGCGTCAAGGCCTCTGGACCGTTCCCGGTAAATTCTTTAGAATGGGCACAAACACGCTTATTTTCGCTGATTACCAATAGTAAAAATGAGCGAGTTGGCAGACACTGTTTTCGCACTTACCAAGGTCTAAGTTACATATTAATATTAGAACTGCGCACTACTACTGTGTTAAAAAACATCCCACTCGCCATAGCAACCACGAACATACTATAGCCCACGCTATTTTGGAAGCCATTTTGAAAATCTGCAAAAAAACTTTGTGCCCGATCTTTGTGACGGTAAACTCTCTGAACAAACCACATGCTTGACGATGTTCTTGGATGTCTAAGGTTCATTTTATAACCGATGGTCGCATGGTGAAAACAAAGAGAAAGTGCATTTCTCCATGCTGTAAGATTAACGTGTAATGGGCTTGGGCGGGAACATTTAAGGGTCCGCCAGTGAGCTCGTTCAATCTAGAGGGCGGTAAGATCTGTAGACTTTTATTACTCTATCTTTATGTGAAGCATACACTCATGCATAACTTTGCTTGGAGATTCAGCCATTTGAAGAACAAACCAGAAACTTCATCCATTTTAAGTTTCAGAGTTTACATATGCAGAAACTACAAATGGGGTTTGTGGATCACAAAATGACCCTAAAAATTCTTGCCAAAATGCATTTCCCAAAGCTCTGAAGTGAAAAAAGTGAAACCACGATGTTGTATCACTATGAGTTACAATAAGCTCATCCACCAAGGACACAGTTCAGTGAGTTGTACTTGTACATACATTGATATGAACTTACCTTATGTGATCTGGGCATCATATATCATACCCAAAAACCAGGGGGTGTATTTTCTAAATACATTGGTGAATGAAGGCTACTGAACTGTGCCAAGGGAATTGAGATTTTACTAGCTCATAGTGTATGATTCATAAGGAGTGTATGGCCCCTAATAGACACCTTGTTCATTGCAGTTATGTCTCATGTTCTGCTTCCTTGGTAGCCTTCCTGAAGGTAATTAAGCACATGTCTGCTAGGAACAATTAGGAATTCCTGTCGTTTATTGACTTTAATAAAGTAAGAGGTGGTAATAAATATAACTCCTTGGTGAGCAATGAAAATGTTATGCAAGTGACTACTGTGTGACAATCCTCAGTGTTTTGAAAGAATCATAAAAAAATTCTCTACATGTATTAGGGCGTGGCTATAAAATATGTACACTAACCATGCTCTGACTGTGTTACATTGCAAGAAAATGAACAATTTTCACCTTTCAAATATTGATGGAACTTGAAGTTTTTAAGCCCACATTCACCTTCTCTACCCTAGTACCCCAAAAACCACACACTATATGGACAATGGACAACTTAATTTGGGTCATGGTGGAAATGGGTTCTATTTTACCTAAAATAAAGGACAAAATAATTCAAAGAAAATTGAAAGGTTCATGACATCCCACCAGCTCCCAATAAAAATATTTCACCATTGTTAACACAAAATAACCTGAAGGGACAAAGTGGGTACTGGGGTATTGGTAGACCTCATCAAATATATTTTAAAGGAGATGGTGTTCATTTTATGTCAAATGGAACCAAACTAGAACATGGTTGACCATAAAACAATGATATTTTTTTCTCACCCTGAATGCATATGTCTCTTATCAATATTGTATATAATGATTAAGACTTGAACTAACCAACATGCATAAATTAAAGAAAAATTGCACGGTTTTTTTGAACCCTTTCCCTCTCGATTAAGCTTTTCCACTGGACCACAGGACTGTGCTTGACTAGAAACAGACAAAACGAGCCACTATGGTGAATGAAGTCTTTAATCTGCAGATTTAAAGTGCCGTACTACATATACACGGCCACAATTTCTTATGGTAGTTACTACACAGCTACCACCGAGTAGACATGGATACCTACCCCACTTAGACGTACACTCGCCGGCCAGGATCCGTGGTATGTTGCCAGCATAGACGGATAATGTACACACAACGGCTGTCTTGCACCGCGTCGTGGAGTAGCGACGTGGTTACACCGGCTCAGCGCGAGCAGTATTTCATCATGGCCAATTTTGTTTTTTGATATTTTTGGCATATATTTGCATTTTTTATTATTTTTTTTGTTTCATGTGCGGAAAATATGGGGGTTTTGATGATGCCCGATTTGAATTTCGTAATGATTTTTCCTCAAAAAAACGTTCAAAAAATGCTAAACAGAGCCGATGTGTTATAGCGCCCTCATTTCATGCATGAATGTTCATCCAACTTCAAAATGGCTATTGCGTGTGGTCAAAAGAGGTTGGCGGTAGCACTTGGTAGCATGGCGGTTACTCCGGTACTGTCTAATCAACATCCACCTTCTCTCACATAGTGGGCCAACTTAAAGGGTCAGCAATTGGGGTAGGCTACAGCAGAGTAGGCAACAGTAATGTTTACCTAATAACTGTGTACTTGTAAGCCCTATCTTGCAGCTACCGCCTCGCATTAGCCACAGTGTGTACTGTGCAGTAGCTGCCGTGGTAGGCACCGTGTAGCTGCCGTATAGGCTAAACAACTGTGAGTAAGAATCCGGGTTTTGTAAGATAAGATTTGAGACATGTAATTGTAATAATTACACACACTGGTGAGTTCAAGTCTTTATCAATGCTAAATTATGATACATTAAATGTACTCAGTCTGTATCATGACTTGATCCTTGTACTTTGTGAGTTTCGCGAACTCGGGTTCTGCTAGAAACATTCATACAGGCCTACCTACTTCTTAATTTTATTATTAGAGTCTACACCAATTACTCACTATCACAGGCACACATGTGACCACATGGCTGGAAGAAAAAAAAAAAAAAAAAAAAATAACCAACATGCATAAATTAAAGACAAAATTGCACGGTTTTGAACCCTTTCCCTCTCGCTTAAGCTTTTCCACTGGACCACAGAGACTGTGCTTGCCTAGATAACAGAAAAACGAGCACTATGTGACTGAAGTCTTTAATCGCAAGGCAGAGTTTCATTTCAAGTGGCCGTATACTATAACACGGCCAATTTCTTATGAGTTACTACACAGCTACCACCGAGTAGACATGGATGAACTACCCATAGACGTACACTCGCCGGCCAGGATTCCGTTTATTTTGCCGCATAGACGGATAAGGTACAACGCGGCTGTCTGCACCGTGGTGGAGTAGCTACGTGGTTCCACCGGCTCTCAGCGCGGCAGTTAGTAATTTTCTCAGGGGCCAATTTTGTTTTTTTTTTTTAAAAAAAAAAAAAAACAATATTTGCATTTTTTATTACATGTGCGAAAATATGGGGGTTTTTGATGATGACCGATTTGAATTTCGTAATGATTTTCCTAAAAAAACGTTCAAAAATGCTAAAACGGAGCCCGAGTGTATAGCGCCTCATTTCCATAAATTTCCTCCACTCTCAAAAATGGCGTCGTGGTAAACGCGAGGTGGTTTGGTAGCTAATTGGTAGCTGCGTGTCTATACTCCAGTACTGTCTACTAAACATCACTCCTCCACCTAGTGGGGCAAACTACAGGGTAGCCATTGGGGTAGGTACGGCAGAGTAGCCACATTACTGTTAACCTAACTTAACTGTGTAACTTTGTAAGCCCTTAGCTGGCAAGCTACCGCCTCGCAATTGGCCCAGTGTGTACTGTGCATTAGCTCGCTGTAGACATGTGTAGCTGCCGTATAGGCTACACGTGAGAGTAAGAATCCGGGCCGTGTAGATAGAAGACCATGTATTTACACACACTGGTGAGTTCAAGTCTTTATCAATGTAAATTATAACATTACATTTATCGCTATGTATCATTACTTGATCCTTGTACTTTGTGAGTTTCGCGAACTAGAAACCTTCCTGTACGGCTCCTACCTACTTTTAATTTTATGATTAGAGTCTACACCAATTACTTAACTATCACCGGCACACTGTGACCACATTGGCTGGAAGAGCACAGAGGCATGCTTGTCAGAACACACCACACACTCTTCAATCTGAAAAAAAAAAAATTAAAAAAAGTAAGGATGACAATTATCAGTGAAACTCAGTTTTAGAAGTATGGCCAAAATGTAGGTATTTCTATACATATTTTCAGTAACCTGTTTGTGATTCACACTGACTGTGGCAGTCTTAGAATCCAAAATAGTATGGATGAAATCATTTTGACTGCATTCATAACATATTTCATTCTTTATAATCCACAGATTTGGACAGCAAA
>JAMKCH010030213.1:0-15769 GCA_023653785.1 Ophioderma brevispina
GTTTTAACCGTCAATACCATCAAGAAACAAAGGTAAATAGATGCAGAATCATTACAGCTGACTGATTTCCTTACACCATGTTGACCTGAAACATATGCTTTTCCTTCTGAGAAGTGAAATGCCCCAAAATACCATTTTAGGCACCCCTAAAAAGAGAATGGACTCGACCACTTGCCCCCCGGTCACACCCTGTTGACCATCCCTCTTCCTCAATTCCCCGTTTTGGCCGCCATACAAAACGGACGCGTGTACATCGCAGCTCTGTGCTTAGCACCAAATTATCTGAGATATTTTATACTGGACTGTGTCGTCTCAATACGGATACTCTACTACTATACCAATACCATCTGGATATATTACTGGTTATATACTGGATTTATAAGGCTCTATTTGGACGGAATAAACGTCGACTTTTACACCCGTCCGGAGAGCTTTTATTGTGTATCCTTTTTTTGCCCCGGGTGCTGTCATGTGATCGTGTACGGTAATATAAGGTAAACAAAGGCAGCAGTGCCGCACGTGTTGCGTTCTTTGGATGCCTTAGCTTCTTGTGAGCCTGTGTCTGTTCTTGTAGTTATCAATACTATCAAAAACAGTTCTATTGGGTGATTGTGTGCTATTATTTTAATTCTTATGCTTGTGGTATACCTAATAAAATATGTGAAACCTGACTTTGGAAAATTCTTACCGTGTGGTACTTTGTTACCGCGACGGTATCGTTTGTCTCCGCTTTGGCGGGCCGGGTTTTATCGCGGCACGCCTTTGTTTTTGTTTGTTTGGTTTTTCGTTCAGCCACCGCGCCCATCTGCTCTCGTCACCGCGCCGCCCCTCGACCCTCTTTCTCCGTGCGTCATTACGTGTCTTGCTTCCGCTGTTTGTTCCTTTTGGTGCTCGTTCCTTTGCGGTGGCTTCATTTTTTCAATGGTTCGCCATTGAACCGTTTCCCTGTCTATGTTTCGCTTAGGTAAAAGGGGGGTTGGTATGCGGCTCCGTCCGAGGTTTTCTTTCAAGGCGGCCCCGCTGCTTTGGAGCACCTGAAGGTGTTGTACTTCGCTACTTCAGGGCGTGTTAGTAGGGCGTTTCGCTCTCGGGAGTTCCGCCCGTCTACCTCGCTACCGTACCGGCCGCTGGCTCGCCTGGTCTAGCCCTAGGGCTTCTCCGGTGCCAGGCTAGCGCGGTCCTGCCTGCCTTTTCCTTCGTGATTTTTGGGGCGCTGCGACCTTCCGGTACAACATAGCATGCTAGTCGGGGCCGCCTCCCCTCGGGTCTTGACTGACTAGCACGTTGCCCGGCCGCTTGCTCGCCTGATTTAGCTCGTTGCTTTTATCGGTGCAGGCTAGCGTGGTCTGCTCTGCACTTTCCCTGTGGTATGGGGCGGCTTGCAATCCGTCAGGGGGGCGTTTCGGGTGTTGGCAATGGTAACGCCCGGGTTTTCTCGGGCCCATCACGATCGTCAGTAATGAACCTGCGCTCGTGGTTTAGATTCCTCTGGTACTCTCTGCGACCAGCGCTGGGGCCGGGGGTACCGGTCGCTCGGTCTTGATTCGTAGCCCTGAGGTGGGTTTCCTCGGCGCCCCGCTACGGGGCGCCGCGGGTGTCCTTTTTAATGCTTCACTGCTCCCCGCAAAATGCTAGCCTTCTAGCCACGAGGTGCGATCTGGCTCGTCCTTGCATGCTTCATGCACCAGCCCTTCACTGCTAGTGAGGGCGCGGGCGCTTCCTATGTTTGCACCAGCCCCCGTCACTCGTGTACCGTGCGCGGTTACTGGGCTCGGTTTCGTTCCACGCTATCACGCTAGGTTTCATCCTTTACGGCACCCCCGCATGGCTAGCCTGCTAGCCATGCGGTGCCGATCTGGCTCGTGCTGCATGCTTCACCAGCCCTTCAAGGGCTTAGATGCGCGCGGCGCTCTGCTAGGTTGGTGCCCGCCCACGCGGGGTCCCGTGCGCGGTTACTGGGTTCGGTCGTCACGCTGTTCCCGCTACGGTTACAGGCGTTACGGCACGCCCCCGCATGGCTAGCCCTGCTAGCCCCTCGGGGTTGGATATGGCTCGGTGGCATGCTTCACCCCAGGCCTTAACGGGCTAGGTGGGGCGCGCGGCGGTTCGCTAGGTTGGCCCCCGCTCACGGCGGGGTTCCGTGTGCGGTTTACTTGGTGGCGGTTTTGTCCCAGCGTAGTTCCCGCTACGGGTCCCACGCTCGGACAAAACGCCCGCATGCTACCTGCTAGCCAGCGGGGTTGACGGGCTCGTGCCTGCTGCTCTAGCAGCTTCACGGCTAGGTGGGTGCGCAGCGCTTCGCCAGGATTGGCCCCGGTCACGCGGGGTTCCGGGTGCGATTACTGGTGGCGGTTTTCGTCAGCGTGGTTCCCCTACGGTCCACTGTTCGTAATCCCCGTGGGTTCCGTTTCGGCGCCCTTGTGGGGGTACCTTTCGGGCTTGCCTCCACCGGGGGCTCAGTGCAGGCTGCAGCATCCCTTTCAGGGCTCGCCGCGTGCCCGTGCTTAACCTATGTCGCTATAAGTCTATCGCAGGTTGTATAGTTCGTGGCTCCGGGACTTTTGGGGCTGCCCTCCCCTCTTCGGGGCGGGGGTACTCCTCCCTTTTTTAAGCGTCTCACCTTCTCGAGTGTTGGGCTTGGTTTGATTGGATACCATCCAAGCCTCTATGATGCCGATGGCCGGCCCGCGTCTCCCTCCCGGTAGGGGCGCGCGGCGGGGTGGGCCGTTATTCCTGCCGTCCGAACTCCCATCGGCGTTTGTAATTTTCGGGGTGCCGTTTTTCCGCCGTCGTTGGCGTTGATTTCCGTCGTGTAACCACAGCACCTGGTCTCCTCTTACGGGGTGTTGCCAGGCGTTGTTTGTCCTCCTTCCTGGTGTTACTTTTCACTCTCGGCCCCGCGACCTGTCTCCCTTGCGGGATGTCGCGCCACCTTGACTCTCGGGCATCCCCTCAGGGATGTTGTAGGTCTCGGTGGTTCTCCTGGGTCTACTCAAGTCTGCTCAAGTCTGCTCTTTGGCGGGCTCCCCTACGGGGCGGCTAGCTGAGTGGCTTCACCCCTGGCTGGCATGTCTCCGTTGCCCTGGCGTGGAAGCCCTATCAGCCGTGTGTAGTCCCGGGTTACTGCGTCCCTTCTCTGACGTTGCTCTAACTTCTGCATGCAGGGTCGTTTGTCCTGCGCGCGGGTGGTTGGCTTGTGCCTTAACCTACCTGTGCTCCCAGGCCATACTTCTTGAGCCCTCGAGGTCTTTCGACTTCGCATGGACTTGACCGTGGATCCCCTTCTCCCGTTTGTCGGAAGTTAGGGGCTGGCTTGACAGTTCCCGCACATTCCTTTGGCTCACAGCTGACTACCCTGGTCCGCGGTCGCCCTCGGGGGGACCTGACAAGGGTTTTGGGGTCGGTTGTCGTGCCCCTCTTTGGGCTTCGTCATACGGGCTTAGCGTCGGGCATTGTTCCGCCTAGCGGTGGGGCGCGTCCGGGGCTAGCGTTGGGGCTCGTCAGGGCCTAGCGCGGTTCTCCGGGCTTCAGGCCCGGGGTGTGCTCCCGATTCGTCGGGATCTGTATTGGGGGTTCCCCATCCTCTCCAGCGGTTTTCAGGCTTCCGTTGTTCGATTTCTTCACCTTGCTGGTTTTCTTTGGCCGCGCCTTCTGTCTCAAAGTGTGCTGCATAGAGGGATCCCCGCGACGGGGTGTTCCTTGTTGGTGGGTCGCCGAACTGCCTTCAATGGCGGTTTCACAGTTGTCCGGCAGTCGGCTTGGTCTTGTCTTACCGCCGTGTGCGACTGGATTGTGCTTCCCCTTAGTACCCCGGGTCCTGGGGGCACGTTCGGTGGCTCTGGCTCCTGTCTCTACGACCTGGGAGCTCTTGACATGGTGGCCTTGCCAACTTCCGACTTCGGTCGGCTGGGAGCTTCTCGCTTCCGGGATGGAAGTCTATGGGAGTCATCCTCCGTTGCGAGTCATTCTTCCATGTTTCACGTCTCGAGTTTGGTCGACGAGTTGGTACTCCCTTTTCTCGAGCGTTGGTATCTTTTTCGTGTACCTCAACCCGTTCGGTTAGCACTTCTCCGGTGGCTCTCTTCACTTTTCTATCCTCGGGAGATATTGTGTCGAAGTCGCTGTTGATGTCCGCGGGCCTCTTCTGAATCTTGGGGGCATCCTTATGCCAGTTACCGGCGCTCAGGTTACGTGGCTCTGGTTGCCTCCTCGTACCGATTCGTTTGGTCAAGAAGTTCCGCATGTTAGGTTCGTTCGTCCTTCCCGACTTGTCACCTGCTCTCTGGTGACAGTCGCCACTGGTTAGAGTGCTATCGACTCGGTTCGCCTCTGGGGGCTCGACTCGTGTTTGCAGGCTAGACTCTGGGTTCTACCTCTGGTACGACTTCTCGGTGGTTTACCCACTTTGTCTACTTTTTTGGGCCAGGTTTGTCGCGGCCCGATCTGGGGGAGTGCTAGTTTATTTTTATTCTAGCATTTGACTGCTCTTCGGTTGCCCCGGGAGCTCGCCTTGTTCTCCTCGGCGGTGCTGTCGACCTCGGTGGTTCGAGGCCTGAATCGTCCCTCCCTCTCCTAGCTGTGACAGCCTGAGGTGGGGCTTTTCACTTATTTTGAGGCTTGTTAGCTGTCTCAGCGTCCGTGTCTGGTACCCTTTCGGCCGGGCTAGCGCAGCCTACCACAGTTTAGGTTGTTTGGTTCGTCCTGCGGTAACGTGGGTCGTTTCATTAACTCCTGTAAGGCGTCTGTTCCGACCCGAAAGCTAGCTCCCTCATGGATCTGGTTTTGCGGCGAGCTCTTGGCGAAGGCCCCCAATTCCTTTGGGTTTGGCGTCGCTCTAGTCCTCACCTTTATTACTCCTTCCGGGTCCCCTTCCCGGCTGAATTAACTCGGAGAATTCCTTCTCCTTTGTAGCTTCTTCTCCGGGGTCAGGGTGGACTTATCTCCCAGCCATCAAGGGGCCGGCCCTTTTTTGCCTTCATTTGCAGTCTCTCAAATTTATCTCCTCCGGGGTCCTCCTCCCGTTGGGTTCATCTGTGTTGTTCTGGGCGGTCCACTCTCTAGGGGGCCCGTCCTTGGGTTTTTTTGATCTGCCTTTGCCGCAGAGTGCTTGGCCATTTCTAGGCCTACGTCGCATTCCAGCTCCTTCAGAGCTCTCCTTTTGCCTATTACTTAGGTTGGTTTTTCTTGCGGGATTCTCGGCTCTGGCTCCTCCCAAAAAACTTGGCTAGGTCAGTTAAACCTTATAAAGTATGAGGTCCTGTTACTCACCCTGGTGTACTCCACTGTCTAGGTGAGTTATGGGTTTTTCCATGACTTTGGAATCTAGATTCCATGAGTGTTTGTGCTCTGGCGTTTTTGAGCTCAGCCTTTGCCTGGCATCCTATCGCCTCTCTCTATGAGATTCTGCTCCACCTCGACGGAGGTGATTAGTCTTGGTGTTGATTGAAAATATCATTCAACGGTGGCGTTAATGAATACAGTCAGTCAACATTGGTGTAAAGGAATTCAGTTCAGTGTAATGATTATTCAAAAACACATTATGTTTTAAAAATCATCTAACTGAAGCCTGATTTCCTTTCCAATGTTGAATTCCCGCTCAGGACCCGCCCCACAGCATGATATGGGATGTGTGAGTCCGTGTGGGATATGGGCCAAAAGGGAATTGGGGAAGAGGGATGGTCGACAGGGTGTGACCTGTCACTGGTCGCGTCCATTCTCTTTTTTAGGGGTGCGAAAATGGTATTTTGGGGCCATTTCACTTCAGAGGAAATTGTTGGGCGAAGGAGGTGAGAAACGTGCAAAAGGGAAACAGGAAATATAACGAAGGTAAGGTGGAGGACTCACCTCCTTTAAGGATGTACGAGGAGGGAGTAAACTAAGAAGATAAACAGTAATGGGGTTGCGGCGGTTTCATATGATCTTTTTTTGGAATAATCTCATAATGAGGATTTGCATCATAAAGTTTAAGACAACAATCAAATTTGCAGCAAAAATAGCTAAGAAGAAAATAATATAAATAAACATGCCCACATGACAAAGAGAGGCTAGGAAAACAGAGTTAATTATATGATGTGACATAGTAGATCGTAGAGCAGTGATTGTACAATGAGAGCATGAATAGGCTTACTGGTATTATCCGGTGATGGCTTTGATTCTGAATTGTATCCTGATATTATATCTTGTGCATAATTTTGAGATATTAAGCAGGCAGGTGGTTTTCCTATAATCTGATTTTTCAAATTCTGGGGGACACAACGACCAAAACACGGTATACATGCGTATCTTTCCACGGGAAGCGTATGCTTTCTATGCAGCCATGACGAAAACAAGTATAGAGGCAACATGATTGGTCAGCCTCAACTAGGAATCACGCATAAGGGTTTTGGCAGCTTAATGTGTGTATCTTGAATGCATTTTGGGGGGCACATTGGTGCAGCGGATCAGCGCTAGGCCTCATAAGCATAAGGTTGGGGTTCGAGCACCACTGTCGCCAATGTGTTGTGCACTTGGGCAGGCATTTACCTCGCTTGCTCTCTCACCCAGAGTATATATGTGTTAACCGGGCATTGCTGGGAATGTAAAACAGACTCACCTGTGAGGGAGGAGTGGCAACCCCCCACAGCAACATTATATGAGCGGAGTCTGCCCAAACGCCAATGACAGAGAGATGGGAACTCCGCCTGCGGGGCGCACCATCTGCATTTTTTTAATGCAGGATGCTTGTATCAAGTCTCTGTGCTACGCCGTGTACCAGTATTAAAGAATCCTATTAGTTGCAATTGCCATTTTTTAAAATGAACGTAATGGATTTTGTTTGTAATTTTAGGCAGGTTTTCACCTTGAAATGGTGTTTTAATATTGTCAAATGAATTTGTTATCTAAAACTGTGACTTTTTGGCAAATGGGGTGTTCATAACTTTTTGGGAGCTTGAATGACTGTCGTAGATAGGTGTGTTCGTTGAATTGTAACATAATTATACATGGCATTGATTAGTGGCATTTTGTTACCATACAAATGATGTTTACTGTTGTGTGCAGGAAAAATTCGGGGCAAGCTTGTCCACCACACCCCTGACAATAAATGTTACCATATCTGACCCAAGCAATGCATATTGGTATGGGTGGCAATCCATATGGCCCAGCAGGTACAGGGCAAAACAGAATCAGTCAAAGCACTTGGAGGATTGTTTTGGAAGACAAGTGCTTGTTTTCAATTGTGACGAGGTAAGTCTTAAAGGCAATATTAGCAACATTTTTTGAGAGCGCCCCCAATTTTTCCAATTGAGCATTTTTACACGATCGATTGGTATCTGGATAGTCACATACCTGTGAATGGTTAAGCGCCGAAAATGTCTATTGTGTCACAACGAAGGAATTTTGTACAGAATAATTATTATCGGGGATCCCCGTAATAATACAACGGCTGCTGAAAACGTCCTCCAATGTGAAAATAGCCGGGAAATAGCGCCATGACGTGTCTACGCTCATCCATTAGTTGTTTAATGGTTCAGGCAAGCCAAGTTAGAGGTTACTTTTCTCGAGGTGGCCCCGCTATTCATCATGACGGACATAAACGTAGCATTTCCAGCTCTGCAGTAAAGTCCAATCTGAAATTCCCATCTAATTAACAAAATCGCTTATTTTGTGAGAAATACGCATTTTTTAGCATTCTCGTTCGCACATGTATAGTTTCCTAGACAATTAACTGTACTGTGCAAAAATATCAAATTTTAAAAATGGGGGAGCTAGGGGCGCTCTCAAAAAATGTTGCTAAATGCTTTAAGAGAGACCTTGGGCAGCGAAGGTGATTATTTTATTTTCTTTTTGAAAGGGTTAAAGAGTAAAACTGGCAATTTTGTCTGGGACCACTGCTTTTCATACCATCAAATGTGAAACTTGAAAATCCACAACACTGAACAGAAAAAAAGACGACCACTACTTAAATGTTCAACCATACCATGTTAAACCCTGGATTTTAAATTGATGGTTACAAACCTAACATGATGATTAGACTTAATCTCTCCATTTTTGGAAGTGTGTGACAGACATTCACATTTTGTATTCACATTTGTATGTAATTGATGTTCCGGTAAAGATTTTGCATGGCTGTCTATTCATGATGGAATGGTAGAGCTCTAATAATAATAATAATACCACACTTATATAGCGTAAACACAACAATGTTATCTCAATGCGCAAGGCCATTATTATTACGCTGCCATCAGAAAATCGTCAGAATCATGTCGCATCATTTAGGTGTGCTGCTGGTCAATTAGCGCACTGCCTATTAGCACTTAGATTGTGATATTCCCCATAACAGCTCTCAATATTTTGCTTGGGTCGACGAGGCAATTGAGATTAAGTATCTTGCCCAGGGACACAAACACATTGACTTCAGCTGGGCTCGAACTCACAATTTACAATGTTCTTAGGATCATGAGGCCTGCGCTTTATCCATTGTACCACACGTGCGCTCACATTCTTAATAAGAATACTCTAGCCTGAAAGTTAATACCAATTTCATGTAGCTATAACTTCCAACTTAGGTAATAACATTAAACATATGAGAATCTCCTTAGGTACATCATCTTACTTCATTGTGATTGCAGGTGATACATGTTCAGAGGAAAACTATTGATCTTGTTATATGTTTTTGCAGGGCATAGATGTGAAGTCCATGGGTCGTATCTTCATAGGACTTGTGAAGTGTGGTGCTTGGGGATGTTTTGATGAGTTCAATCGTTTAGAGGAGGCTGTGTTATCAGCTGTATCTATGCAGATCCAAACCATCCAGGCTGCTATTAAGAGTAAGAAGACGCACTGTCAGCTGCTAGGAAAAGAGGTAGGCTATGATAACAGTATGCTAATCATAATGGTGTATTGTCTTGTGGTCTTAAACCACTATTCTAAAATCGTACCTTAACCGTATCCCTTAAAAAGGTTATTCTAATCCTTCGTCCACAACCTTAACCCGGATCCTAAGCCTTAAAGCGGCACTGGCACATTTTCACAAAATATGAAATTTCTTCAATTTGCTCGCAAATTAGTGTCTAGGCCATTGGAAGAATAGAGATATATTTTACACATAAAAATAACATACCCAAAACAGATAGGGACATTAAAAAGAGGCTAAAGACATCCAGGTAATTTGTAGGCTAACTTTAGGTTTGCCATAACTTTATTCCTCAAATGTGTCTATTGCATAAATATCATAGACTCGTAGTCATATTAAAACCACAACGGTCAAAGACCGGTCAAACAGGGTACACGTCATGGGGATCAACTCTGGCGTGCATTTTCTTGTGTTAAACACCATTTCCGTTGTCTGCTGAATAAATGTCGCCGGAGTCATTTAACTATAAAATCATTCTGTTTACCAATAAGGGCGCTGATTTGGTCTTAATCATTTCAGGTGAGGGCTAATTTATATAAAAGCTTTACAACCATGCAAAAATATCAATTTTGAAAAATCTTGAGGGTGCACTATTTTTCAAATGTGCCAGTCTCTCTTTAACTCAAAACCTTGATCCCAGGAGAACATGATCTAGTGGGTACAATGCTTGCCTCTGGTGCAAATTATCCCTGGTTCAAGTCTCATTGGGGCCACATAATTAGTGAAGCATTGGAGTTGATCATCTTGGGTTACAATCTTTAATTCATACCTAAAAATTACACATTGAAATCTTACGGTGTGTCCTTGAGCCACTCAAGTTTCATTTTGCCATTATAACTAGAAATAGTTCATTCCAAATGTTTTGTGTGTGTGTTGTTCTACAGATTGACCTAGACCCTAATTCAGGGATATTCATTACCATGAACCCAGCTGGTAAAGGCTATGGTGGCAGACAAAAATTGCCTGACAATCTCAAGCAACTCTTCCGTCCCGTGGCCATGTCCAGACCTGACAATGAACAGATTGCAGAAGTCATTCTCTTCTCTGAAGGTTTCAAGGAAGGCAAGAGTTTAGGTCGCAAACTTGTGGCCGTGTTTAGCCTTAGCAGGTATGTTAATGCTAATATGTAGTTAGTAGCTTGGGCAGTGAAATTCCTCCTTTTGTCCCATTGTTCCTTCTTCCAATATGGCAAGGAGTTCAAGGTATGTGTGCAGTCAAAGAGTGACTCTGGGATATAATGCCTTATTTATTATCCCTAATCAAATTACATTAAGGTACATTAATTATGATACTAAGTTATTTTTTCCAGGTCTTGAATGATAATACTTTAATCAGTACTGAATAGGCAGGAATTATTCAGCTGTTGGTGACCAAATAGTACTATTTTCATTTTGTGCTGTTTTTACTTTAGAGCTTTAGATTCTGTAAAATTTCTTAGCTTAAGAAATCTTACACCACATCACAATAAAGCAGTTGAAATCAGCTATTGACTGTATCATTTTCAATTCTTTGCGCACAGGGAATTGCTGACCCCTCAGCAGCATTATGATTGGGGATTGAGAGCTCTCAAGACTGTATTGAGAGGCTCAGGAAATCTACTTCAAAAGGCAAGACAACAACAGGCAGCCCAGGAAAACAAAGGTACACTGCCTTAATGAGTAGTCATATGAAGTTATTCATAACATAGTATCAAAATGTTGAAATTTCAGTGTTTAAGAACAGTCTTTTTGTAATAGCAATTTCTATGTATACAAAGTAGTGAAGAAATTCAGTAAGATAACAGGCAACCTTGTACACTAGTAAAAACTGCCCTTTGTGATTCACATAGGAAACTTAGATTCACAGATTAAACATAAGTTTCCTAACTCTTCTATAGTCTGTGTTTCTACCTCTGTGCATTTACATCAGCACGAGATTTGTTGATCGCCAGAGTAAATCGCTTGTGCTGACTTGAAGCGACAGTGCTTTTACGCACAAGCACAAAGACTACATTTCTTGACGTGGGCGTAAATGTTATGACATTACTGCACAGAGGTAGAGACATGGACTATAAAATTCCTTTTGCTGTATCCACATAAAAATGACCATGCCCAATTTTTTGTTAAGGAAACTGCGATAGACACACCATGTAACCTACTTCACACACCATGTAACCTACTTCACACACCATGTAACCTACTTCACACACCATGTAACCTACTTCACACACCATGTAACCTACTTCACACACCATGTAACCTACTTGCATCTGCAAAAGGGCACTCCAGGATCCTGGCCACTTGCACGTTCATGTACTTGTACTTCGCTGTACATAGATTATGGAATTTGAATATTCCTTTCATTTTGTCCTTTATTATAGGTAAAATTAATGAAGCCCGTTTAGTGGTGCAAGCACTTCGTGTCAACACACTCTCCAAACTGACATTTTCTGACAGTCAGAGGTTTGATAACCTTGTCAAAGATGTGTTTCCTGGCATTGACATGAAGGATATAGAGTATCCAAAGCTTGCCCAGGCTATTAGAGATGTGTGCAAGGCTTCAAATCTTATTCCTATGTGAAACTCAGGTGAGTCTCACACTGTAGCTTTAGATCATTTCCATCTTTGTTGTGATGTCAGTGTGCTTTTGCACCTGTATCAGGTTTGCTTTCTCTTATGTATGATGTGACTTAAATTCAATATATTGTGTAGTGGTGACTTCCTGAAATGTGTGAAACTCTCTGGATGTTACTTTGTCTGTCTGAAAGTATGAAGTAACGATCGCTCTGCATATACCGGAGTCGGGGTACAATGTATACGCACACATTGTACTACTCTACTAATCTTACTTCGAGCTGGACAGAATATAGTAAATAATAATATTTCAATAATCTTTAATCATCAGAATACATATCACTTATGATTTCATACAGTATATTTACTACAACCTTAGCTGTAGCACCTTGCATCAAGCAGAAAGTTTAATGTGTTAAACATCTGTAACTACTCTCAAGTAGGGGGCCGTAACCTGTGCAATAATTTTGGTTTGGCGTCAACAGCAAAGGGTAGACTGGTCAATGAATGGTAACTTTAAATATATTTAGTGGTGCTGCAGCAGCACATTGTTATTCTCCTGTCACTGCAAACAAAGCTTGCTACTCCCTAGGTGGTTAGTACTGCCACAGTAACTGATATTTTTCAAAGTTAAGGCCGCCATTTTTCGATGTTTAGGGCTGTTTTCAAGCTTAAGTTGACAGTATTAACAGCTGTTGGTTGGCAATGTGTTCATAATGGTAATAACAGGTTACTCTTGATTTTTTACAGATTAAGAAAGCACTAGAGTTGTATGAACAGCTAAGGCAGAGAACAGGTGTAGTATTGTGGGCACAGTGGATCAGGAGGCAAGTCAAAAACCAACTTGGAATATTTTGAGGTCTGGTTTAAACAAAGTGGGTCCAGTAGTGAAGGGCATATACCAGCAACCTAATGGCTAATGCCCAGACACATCTGCTGGGACTCATATTGATATGGACACTAGGGAATGGTCAGATGGTGTACTCACTTACAGTGCCAGACAAGTTGTCAAGAACACAAGGTAAACATATAGCAAACTGTCCCATTTATGCTACGGCCAGTTTGCACATAGTTTTTTGGAGTAGTTGGCAGATGAGCCTATGAGGCATGCTTAACTGACTCACCAAATTGATATGTTTGTCACTCATGTCAACACAGGATGTTGGTGTCCAATATTTATTTGTTTCTCTTTATGCAAGATAACATAAAGTTGGTTCCACATTTACGTTCTCTTTATTCAAGATAACTAATATATTATATTTAAGCCGATTCATGCCGACTAGGGGGAAATCTTTCAGATGTTTTTGTTTAGTAAATTGTCAGCAAATTATCAGTGGTTCTTTCAAATATTTTCACCATTTTGGCCAATTTTTTCACACCTTCATATTTGTTCTGTTTTGGCTTCATGGGTTGGCATTGTGTTCGTCGCGCCTTGTGTTTTAACCTCGTAGAATTTTTTAGCATTTAGTCAAAATAAGTGAAGGTGAAATACAGGTGATATAAAAGGGCAGAATAGGAAAGGGTCAAAACCACAGCAGGCCAGTCAAACTCTCCGCTGTGGCATGGATTAGACACCAACATCAGGTCACGCACGGCTGCATTTTTCACAACAAAATTCCTCACATTTCTGCTTTCGCATTTTCCTTCCCAAGAAAAATCGATGACCGTGTAGAAATTTTTTTGTCTAAAATGGTCCCTGTTATACCACCCACCGCAATACGCACCCCTAAACCGTTCAAACAGAACACTTCTAAGCCGTTCACTATTTTTGTTTTAAAAACCATATAATTACACCCGAATATCAATTTCCACAGACGCCTACTAAAGGCTGTTGAAGAGACTCTTATTTGATCAATGACACTCATAACAATAGCTCAGGCGTGATGTGGTCGGCTGCTGTGGGTCAAAACAGCAAAGGTAAATCTGATAAATACAAAGGCAAAACCTGGCCAACTATCCAAGGCAAAACTAGGCAAATATTCACAGCAAAGTAGCTGATACTTTTGAAGAACTTCATACTTTGATTTTTTTATGCTATCAGCGATTCAGTCTTGATTATCTGTGATGGAGACATTGACCCTGAGTGGATTGAGTCTCTAACTCTGTCTGGTGGATTACAACCGACTCCTGATCTGACAATGCCGCTCGGGAGAAAGACTTCAATTTGGACCGCAATGTCAACTTCTTGTTTGAACTCATCGACCTGAGTTGTGCTTCACCTGCTACAATATCAAGAATGGGAATGATCTTCATGAGGTAAATAATGATGTGTAATAAAAGAAAAAGGCTGCTTGCTGCAGCGAAGAGGATACCATCCAAGTCAACCCACTTTCAAAACTTGGGTATAATATCAATAACCCCCTTTTTTTTGTTAGAGTAACTTGAGTTTAATTTGCAGTGGTCAATAAATCCAACAGCACAGAGGGCATTTTTGTGAGATTTACATTGCGATTTTTCTGGAATTGGGCAAAAATATCAGATCAGGATATGGTCAAATTCGCCGGTAAAACTTGGTATCCAATTTGTGGCTTTCAGGTATGAGATTGATTCTCATTCCATTTGTGGACTTTTAGAACATGCCCTTTTCTAAACCAAACTTGAGAGTCATTCCTTCATAGTTGGGCCGCCATTAATTTGCTATCAATAGAAATAGAGGCAAAATGATGCAAACTTTCAGGCCATCATCACGCAACATGTTTCTCTCATTCGGGTATGACCTTATGTTTGTTTACAGTAAGGTAAAAGTATTGACTGAATACTATCGTTGGTAGTTTTAAACAAGGATCAAATAAAAAATAGGGATATGCCTTCAATAATAACAGTGGAGGCTGTGTCTGGTGCCTAAATTGTTTGAACTCAGTTCCAATTGAATAACCCCTGGATGGCACCTATGGTATTGGAATTGTCTGTGACATTTGTATCACAGTTCACCTGTGTGGGTTTAAAACCTAACACCTTAACCATTTTTATTCCAGCATACTCTTAAATCATACATATCTTACTTAATAGGACAGAAGTTTTGTGAGATTTTAGAGTTTACCCTTTATAGCAATTTGTCAGGCTAAAAAAAATGTTTGTTTTTCCCAGTAAGTAGTCCAAACCTAAATGCAAAAATGCTTTTTTTAAGATATTCCGTCTTTTAAGCAAATTTTTGGGATGGATTTGGCTCAATCAGGCCAATGGTCAGACAAACAGTTGGCCAAACAATACTCTTAAGACTGTCAAATTATTAGTTTGTAAAAAAAAAAAAAAAAAATTTGGGATCACTTACATTTACAAAAATTGAATTTTTGTCATTCCTGGCCATTTTTGCTTGAAAAAATGCAAGTTTCTCATTAACTCAATAAAAAATGACATGTGGTGTCAAATGGTGCAAAAATCAAATCACAGCCTACTGGAAATAAACTTGTGTTTTTTAGGCCTCATATTGAGGCATTACTTCCTAAACCCTATTACATCTCACACAGCTGCATATTCAATGGTTTGGAATACTTAGTTTACTGACACTGGGATTTTTTCCAATCTGCTCTCTAAATCCACAAAATCCCATCTCATAAATATAAATGTAAATCATTAAAACCATAATCTTTCACATTTTGGGGTTAGTTTTAATAATAGCAAGCTTATTATTGAAAAATGGCATCAATGTGTTGTGGCATTGAAAAATCCCTGGTGACAATGTCATTTGTCTTATTTACCTAGTGATGAAGAAGCACCTCTGTAAAAAGATCCCTAGTGACATCATGGTTGAGCAACAACCCGAAGACCAGCAATCAGTACTAAACAACTGGATTGACAAACATTTCTTCAAGCCCGGATTGGGTGATGAAGCATAGTGACTTTGTAGACACCAAGTCTAGTAGGGGTGTTGTTATGAATGCCTGTCACCTTCTATGATACGTCCAATGAATGAAGCTCACTTGGGGGTGGTGGTCTGTCTCATCAGAGGCCTTGGATCAAATCTCAGAGGCAAAGAGGCAAGACTTTGTAAGAGGTTTGTACATACTAAGTTTTGATCAAAATCTAGGGAAAAATGTACTTTGGTAGTTGAAATTATTCCTCTCTTACTCTTCAAACCACCACTTAAAGTGGTTTTAATCTTAAACTGAGATAATTTAAGATGATGTAACAAACTGGTCATTTAATATACCTTACGATATGCTAGTTTTAGATCAATTTAGTTTTGATATTAATTTTGTAAGTACAGATGTGAATACCGACCTTTAATTGAATTGATCTTAATACACAATTAAATATTCGTGATACATGGGTTGAACAAATATGTATCGTGTAAGAAAAGACAAACACAATGTCTTGGAAGATT